>BRDA01013471.1:1388-11958 GCA_036984385.1 Crenuchus spilurus | reverse complement strand
CCCCCCCCCCCGCTCCAAGGTGTCCTGGTTTTCCCAAATTAAAATTTGGTCACCCTATATTAGCCAGCCAGCTAACACTAGTGTAGTTAGAAGTTCCACACTCAGTAGCGTTTGTACTCTGTCTCGGTCTCCATTGGTGACGTATTTTCTGGTCTCAAGCTAGTCCAGCTACAGTTTAAAGATTTTCTTCCTCTAATGGTGTGATCGAAGATTAAACCTACAAGAGTGAACCATAGCTTTATCGCATTTAGTTTGTTTCAACCAATGACTGTTAGAAGGGGCGGGGCAACCAAATGAGAAAACGGGCTGACTTCAACTCTGGTCTCTACTGGTCAGACTCCAAATTTGCTTCATTTCTATAGAACGTTAGTCTACCAAATATATACGGCCTATAAAGCAGAAATGATCACTCAGTTCATGTTCTCAGTAATGTCTAATAGATTTGGTGATGTTGTATGATAGAAACATGGACTAAAGTGTCAAGTAAGTGGAGTAAATAGACTGAAATCCAGGCCAGGCCAACTGTGGTCTGATTATGAAGCTTATAGCTGAGAATTGCTTACATTGAAGGATCCCTGTCTATAGTATTTGGTGTAAAAAGAGGAGAATAGAGGGATGAAAAGCTATAGAGAGGGAGGTAATCCCTCTTTGTAATAAGCTGCTAGGTGCCTGCAGGGTGTGGATACAGACCGGAGCCCATTACTGTGTGTAATTAAAGCCTGAGCGCTTTTAAGCCACCCCACAGTCCACCCTTCTGCTCCTTTTCTCTCCAAAGACCATATCCAGAGTGACTTTTTCCCCATTCGTTGCATTAATTAAACTTGGGCAAAATCAAAAACAAAAGCAAGACCTGTTGCCTCCATTTGCTCAACATAAATAAGTTAGCATATTCATAAATGGACAAAGCTAATTAATTTGGCTAATGGAGAAATCATTAAACTCAAAAAGAGGCTAATTGAATTATACTAAATTGAAGTGATTAATTCCAATCGTGGGTTATATTTATTAACAGCCTATTAATCACAGATTTGCTCTTTGTCAGTCACCTCTTCATGTCTATTTATACATCAACCATTCAGTCCCATTACTGGTCTTAAATAACATGGCAGCTTCACTTATTCACCTCCAAAATGCAGGGCACATATTTTTTTTATTGAATTCTGGCATTAGAAGAGGGCTTATGAAATTAAAACCTGTCTAAACGCTGAAAAACCCCTGACAAACTAACCTGAAAGGCCACTTTATTAGATGCAACTCCCTTAGATGTCAACTATATACACCAGAGAAGATAATCAAATGTAAACATTTGTTTCTTCAAATAAAGAATAGTCCCAGACATGGTCTTCTGTGTGGTTTTTTATCTGGACATTAAAAAAGCAGGACAGGAACACTATTAAACTTTAACTTTTGAGATAATCTTTGACCAACTCACAGCTTCACTAGAAACCCAGATAACCAAAATAAAGATCTCTTATTTTGGGGACATTATGAAAAAAAAACAGCTCACTGGAGAAGACAGTTATGCTGGAACAGTAGAAGGTTGAAGAGGAAGAGTACCAAGAACTAGATAGATGGATACAATCAGATAATGAACAAGCCATTAAGAAGCCTGAAGGCTCAAACAGAAGGCAGGATTTTCTGGAGAAACACCAAACATATTCAAATAAACATGATGGCATTTAATTCTTATTGTACTTGTGCTGCTGTAATACACAGATTCCCCTACATCCATCCATCCATCCATCCATCTATATGCAGTCACATTTAGACAGTGTAGTGTATTTATGTGTACAAAGTGAACATGAGCAGTAATCTGGACAACACATCATCCATTTTTGTACATTGGTTATTGACTGTTGTCACAGGTTGCCTGCCAGCCAGCCAATCAGAAAAAAACATTTCTCATCTCTGAGGTACTGTTTACAATTATCTACAGTGCCTTGCGAAGGTATTCATCCCCTTGTTTTTTTCCCTATTTTGTTACATTACTTATTATATATATATAGTGGTTACCCTACTTACGAGTTTAATCCGTGCAGGAGCTGAGCTCATTAGCTGGTTTGCTCGTTAGCTGGATGCATTTTCCCCATAAGAATACATGTAAAACTGATTAATCTGTGTCAGCCGGCCAATATACAGTATACTTTAATATGCTAAATAATGTGTTTATATGGGTTTTTTAAAACATAAATGAGACGACGACGGTGCTCGTGTAGGCATTATATATATATATATAATGGCATGTGCATATCTATTTCAGGTGCAACCAATTACCTTCAGAAGTCACATTCATGAAATGAAGTCGACCTGTGTGCAATCTAAGTGTCACATGATTTGTCAGTACATACACACCTTTTCTGAAAGGCCCCAGAGGCTGCAAAACCATTAAGCAAGAGGCACCACTTACCAAACAACACCATGAAGACCAAGGAGATCTACAAACAAGTCAGGGACAAAGTTGTTGAGAAGTACAAGTCAAGATTGGATTATAAAAAATATCCCCCAGAGCACTATCAAATCCATTATCATCAAATGGAAAGAACATGGAACCTCAACAAACCTGCCAAGAAAGGGCCATCCACCAAAACTGTCATACCAGGCAAAGAGAGAGAGGCATCACAGAAACCACAGGTAAAACTGAAGGAGCTGCAGAGTTCCCAAGCAGAGACTGGAGTATCTGTCCATAAGACCACAATAAGCCGTACATTCCATAGAGCTGGCCTTTATGGAAGAGTGGCCAGAAAAAAAGGCTTTGACTGACAGGCAAAAATAGGAATGCTCGTTTTGAGTTGGCCAAAAGGAGACTGCCTGCCTCCCTCATACTCCAAATGTAGGTGAAGGTGTATATATGAAGGTGCTCTGGACAGATGATATGTATGAAATGTAACTTTTCGGCTACCAAGGAAACCTCTATGTCTGGCACAAAACCAACCCATCTCATCACCCCAAGAACACAATCCCCACAGTGAAACATTATACTGTGGGGATGTTTTTCAGCAGGGGACTGGGAAACTGGTCCAAGTCAAGGGGAAGATGGATGTTGTAAATGCAGGGATATTCTTGAGCAAAACCTGTTTTGGTCTGTCAGTGATTTAAGACTGGGATGGAGGTTCACCTTTCAACAGAACAGTGACCCAAAGCACACTGCTAAAGCAACACTTGTGTGGTTTAAGGGGAAATGTATACATGTATTGGAATGGCCTAGTCAAAGCCCAGACTTTAATTCAATTGAGAATTTGTGGTCAGACTTGAAGGTTGCTGTTCAAAAGTGGAAACCATCTAACGTAACAGGAGCAGTGTGGCCTGGAGGAATGGACAAAAATCCCAGTGGCAAGATGTGGCAAGCTCATAGAGACTTATCCAAAGCGACCTGCAGCTGTAATTGGTGGAACACTGATGTTTACTGTTAACTATTTGTTGTTTGCTTCACAATAAAAAGAAATGTTCAAAGAATCAAAGTTGTAGGCATATTCTATAAATGAAATGATGCAAACCATCAAAAAATTAATTTTATTTACGAGGTACTGTTTTACATTATAGGCTCATTTACAAACATGTTTTTACTGTAAATCTTCATACAACAGTGAATTTACTGTTTGGGCATATATAATGTGAGTTTAAATGTTTAAAATTCTCAATCATATAAACCATTTTGTTTACAGATAATTATATAATTATATTTTATTTTTTGAGTCTTCACCAATTAATCAGCTTTAATATCATTATTAGGAGTCTAAGAAACTGTAAATAAAAATATATCTCTTATTTGTAAATAAATAATTAGAGAATATTATATATATATAATGAGTTTTTATTATAATAAATTATAAAATTTATATTATAAAAAAAATTATATATCATGTTATCAAATGTGCATACAGCACTAAAGCATTTAGAGTACATGTTTCTAGTTTGAGTAGTTTAGAGCCACAAACAAGAACACTGTGGGTGTCTTAAATGTGATTTGTGTTCAGCAGCCTCATAAAACAGGAAGTGACATCACTCACCAGTCTGCGCTGGCACCATCCGCAGACGCCACACAGTGCCACAAGCCACACAACACACACCGTCAGACTGACCGACACCAGGAACACACTGAGGGACAGAGAACCTGCAGAGAAAGATGTGAGGTTACAATAGACTTAAGCTTAACCCTAACCTTAAGACTTTTGAGTCTTGTCTTTAGACACTACATTCATGTTTTTTGGTTTATTTGGTTTTCCCAATGTGGTAGTCGCCAATTAACCCAACCCATTACTGGCTCTCCCCATCACTTTGCACTGTCCCTGACTCTAAGAGGGTGAAGACATGCACACACCTCCTCCACTGCATGTGATACAGCCACCAATTCTTTTCAAACTACCGCTTGATACACCGTCCCTGGGGAACCACCGCGCTCAGAGGAAAGTGCAGGGTCTCTAGTTTCGTATGAACCAATCAGTAGATGCCTGAGCCATTGCAATGTGAAAGTGATGGGGAGAGAGAGAGAGCGCCATCTACCCACCCAGAGAGAGCACGGCCAATTTTGCTCTCTGTGGGCCCCGGCTGTTGATGGCAAACAGCATGACCGGGATTCAAACTCATGATCCTCTGGTCTTAGTGTCAGCGTCTTATCCCGCTGAGCCACTTGGGGCCACATTAAACATGTTTAAATGACACTTTGTTACATACTGTCAACACACTGAATGCCAAAAAATCTGATCTGCATGTTGGTTTTTTACAATATATACACAAACCTGCTCAATGAAGCATTTTAATGGTGTAAAATGTGAACACATGCAGTAAATATGAACATGTGATGGTAAAATGCAGCTCAAATGAACTATTTACACAAAAAGAAGCTGTGAGGTTTTGTTTTTGTCTACTAGGGGGCAGTGTTGGCACCTGCTACATTGTGTAGCTTCCTCACCGGGCATCTCATCCCCTCAGTGCTTAAAGGATTTTTATTTTTATATGACTTTTATATTTTTATATATATCAAATTAAAATGATCATATCTTTATTTTTACTTGCTCTTTCAACTCCAAACTAACACAAGTACAGAGTTCAGAGACACAATTTTGAACGAAAGTTGATGCCGATGATCAACATGAATTAGTTTTTATGCTGTGACGTCTAGAACCTGACACGTGATTTATACCACACTTATGTGTGTGCTGGATGTATCAGCCCTCTCCTCAAACCTGGTTAGTTTTAATCAGATTTAAAGTTTTGCTATTGAGGGGGGATAAATGTAAAATAAACGAATTAATCAGTGAAAAAGAAGAGACGGAATAAAACATGGAGTGGGAGAAAGAGTGATAAACATGAAAAGAGCAGTCGTGATTCCTGGAGAGAGGAGGAGGCAGGAATGGCTAAAAAAACACACCTAATAGAGTGAATTATGGCAAGTGGAGGGAGGAATGAGAAGAAAGAGAGAGAGAGAGAAAGAGGGAGAGAGGGGTATAAGAGTCGGTGGGTCTGTAATGTGTCTTTTCCTTTCCTCATTCATCATCAGCAGCCCACAGAAAACGCTCTCTGCCAAAGAAAAGGATGGAGGCACATTTCAACTCTGCTGAGGTCTTGATTTGGGTGAATTAGACAAATAAACAGTCAGTGCAGACAAACACGCCTCTACATAAAGGCACTGCAGCTGGGATTCAATTCGATTCACAATACCAGAGTTATGATTCAATAGTCTGATATTATAAACAGAATCCAAATGTCTACATTGGTGGATGTGGAGAAATGCCATTAAATTCAATACAGATTGATTTATATAGAGCTTTCACAACCAGAGACACCAAGCAGCTTTAGAGAAAATCAGCTTTACTGAGAGAATACAGCTCTAAGACCCTCTACAAGTGAAGCAGACTCTATAAAAGCAACAAATGCTCACACACAGCTTGTCTAGTCGAGAAGCACTGCCAGTGGAATAGGACTAAATATGAACTTGCTGGCACCATGTCTAATGCCAGGTGTGCACTAGAGGGGTTTAAAGCCCCACAACATTCTGGAACTGTGTTCTCTGCTCCATCCAATACTTTTGGGATGAGTTGGTGGAGTTGGGGATGGTGATCATCTAACATCCTGACTAAAGGTCTTGTGGCTGAATGCAAACAAATCCTCACAGCAAAGTTCCAAAATCTAGTAGAAAATGTTCCCTGCACAGTAGAGACAAATAAACTTTTTTATATCCTTGATAGTTTAATACCCTAGTGCTTTAGTACTGTGTCTCTGTGGTCCTGTGGTGCTGTGTTGATGTGGTCTTTTGGTGCTGTGATAGTGTGATGCTGTGGTGCTGTGGTGCTGTAATCCTGTGCTCCTGTAGTGCTGTGGCCTTGTGGTCCTGTGGTGCTGTGTTGATGTGGTCTTTTGGTACTGTGATGTTGTGATGCTGTGATGCTGTGGTGCTGTAATCCTGTGCTCCTGTGATGCTGTAGTGCTGTGGCCTTGTGGCCCTGTGGTGCTGTGGTCTTGTGGTCCTGTGGTGCTGGGGTCTTGTGGTCCTGTGAGGCTGTGATACTGTGGTCCTGTGGTGCAGTGATGTTGTGGTGCTATGGTCCTGTGGTGCTGTGGTCTTGTCGTTCTGTGAGGCTGTGATACTGTGGTCCTGTGGTGCAGTTATGCTGTGGTCCTGTGGTGCTGTGGACTTGTGGTCCTGTGAGGCTGTGATACTGTGGTCCTGTGGTGCAGTGATGTTGTGGTATTGTGGTCTTGTGGTTCTCTGAAGCTGTGATACTGTGGTCCTGTGGTGCAGTGATGCTTTTGTGCTATGGTCCTGTAGTGCTGTGGTCTTGTGGTTCTGTGAGGCTGTGATACTGTGGTCCTGTGGTGCAGTGATGCTGTGGTGCTGTGGTCCTGTGGTGCTGTGGTCTTTTGGAGCTGTGCTTCTGTGGTCCTGTGATTGTGTGATACTGTGGTCCTGTGATGCTGTGGTCCGGTGGTGCAGTGATGCTGTGGTGCTATGGTCCTGTGGTGCTGTGGTCTTGTGGTTCTGTGAGGCTGTGATACTGTGGTCCTGTGGTGCAGTGATGCTCTGGTGCTGTGGTCCTGTGGTGCTGTGGTCTTTTGGAGCTGTGCTGCTGTGGTCCTGTGATTGTGTGATACTGTGGTCCTGTGATGCTGTGGTCCTGTGATAGTATGGTGCTGTGGTCCTGTGATGGTGTGATACTGTGGTCCTGTAATGCTGTCGTCCTGTGATAGTATGGTGGTGTGGTCCTGTGATGGTGTGATACTGTGGTCCTGTAATGCTGTGGTCCTGTGATGGTGTGATACTGTGGTCCTGTAATGCTGTGGTCCTGTGATGGTATGATGCTGTGGTCCTGTGATGGTGTGGTCCTGTGATGGTGTGATGGTGTGGTCCTGTGGTGCTGTGATCGTGTGGTCCTGTGGGGCTGTGATACTGTGGTGCAGTGATGCTGTGGTGTTGTGGTCCTATGATGCTGTGGTCCTGTCATGCTGTGGTCCTGTGATGCTGTGGTGCTGTAATCCTGTGCTCCTGTGGTGCTGTCATGGTGTGGTCCTGTTATGCTGTGGTTCTGTGATGGTGTGATGCTGTGGTCCTTTGATGTTGTGGTCCTGTGGTGCTATGGTCCTGTGATGCTGTGGTCCTGTGATGGGTGAGGTCCTATGATGGTGTGATGCTGTGGTACTTTGATGCTGTGGTCCTGTGGTGCTATGGTCCTGTGATGCTGTGGTCCTGTGATGCTGTGATGTTGTGGTCCTGTGATGCTGTGGTCCTGTGATGCTGTGATGTTGTGGTCCTGTGATGCTGTGATGTTGTGGTTCTGTGATGCTGTGATGTTGTGGTTCTGTGATGCTGTGGTAATGTGATGCTGTCGTCCTGTGATGGTATGATGCTGTGGTCCTTTGGTGCTTTGATCCTGTGGTGCTATGGTCCTGTGTTGCTGTGGTCCTGTGATGGTGAGGTCCTGTGATGGTGTGATGCTGTGGTCCTTTGATGCTGTCGTCCTGTGATGCTGTGATGTTGTGGTCCTGTGATGCTGTCATCCTGTGGTCAGTGTAGTGTGTATAACAGTGTGGTTGTTAAATAAATGACCAAAGCTACAGTATATTCTGGACATTTCTGCAGCTCATACGTGTCACTCTGAGTGGTCCCCTGAGGGGCTCATCTGTCCGTGCTGTAAAGGTTTATTATTAGATTCTGGTGCGGCCGTATTACAAAATGAAATTCAGTAATTGCCCGCTTTTGCTATGAGCTAATTGCAGCGCTTCAACATTGCAGTAACCGATACACAATTAATAGCGCACCTCTAACTCAGCCATGCTAATGTGAATGCAGATTAGCTGAGCCTCCGGAGAGGTAGCGTTATAATTGCAAATATCCGTCCTTTTTTTCCTCGCACCGTGTCGCTAAATAATGGCCGCTGGATGTCTTCACTTCATCCTTTTGTCGGCCTGTCAACCACGCAGCGCTGTTACAGTGAGAGACAACAGCTCCCTTTCACTCGGCTGCCTTTTCTGCACAAAAGTGTTTTCCATCATTCCCTCTTGACTGTGCTTAGGGGCCCATTCACCGACTACAAATGCGCTTCGTGAGGTCCTGACGTGTGTTGGCAAACAACTGTTTTGGAAATAAATTATTCCACAATTTCTCTTGCTGTCTGCACAAAATTAATGTATGGTGCCTGCAGGGGTGGGCAATATGGTGATATTTTAATGCTGTTGTGATAAATAGCATCAGAATATACTTTTCATATATCAGTATATCTCTGATAAAGTGGAAGGTGGGTGGAGCTACATCAGAGGGGTTTCTGATTAACTGGTCAGTGGGTGGAGTTACAAGAGAGGGGTTTCTGATAAAGTGGCCGGGGAACTGGAGTGTTAAAAAACACAAGTAACTTTTTTTTATACCTTTGCCCTTTGCTGACTGAAATTACTCCAGATTCATTGAATCATTTAATGGTATTAAGACCTATATAGGAGAAATAATCAAATCCCTTCCAATCTTTCTTTGAGGAACATTGCTTTTAAACACTTTAATACATTTCTCACACATTTGTTGTGACCCTGGGGAACTGGAGATAGAATTAACCCCATCCCAACTTTTTTGGAATGTGTTGTAGGTCTAAAATGCAGGAATGGATGAATAATAACAAATGAATGACGTTAACCAGACATAACATAACATATCTTAGGGTCATACTGTCTGCAATCAAATAAAAGTCAAAATAAGTCACATATTTTCTTTACTCTCTTATTTGGGGTTTTAGATCTTTCTCTTTGCTCGGGTGCCAAATTCTATAGACCATGAGGGCATCAGTAGTGCCAGAGAAGAACTGCATGCCAACAAGCCTAAATCTGTCTACCATTTGCACTGCCTGGCCATTCAGAATACCAGGCGATAGTGCTGCTGGTCTATTTTGGGCTTTCCCAAGGCTGACATATATTTCGTTTTAATGCATCGACAGCAAGTCTTCTGTGCATCTGAGCTCACTGGTTTGTGGTCGGAAAGAGGCCCCGTAAGCTATTCAGAGTCAAATCATCTGTATATTTTATGAGCTCTACACTAGATGTCAGCAGGTCGTCCCAGGAGTTCATACAAAGAACAACACCAGTAGATAAGAGTCTGGCCCGAGGGACACAGGCCTGAACTGTCTGTAATAAAAATGGCACTTTCTGTTTGTGACTGTAAGCTGAGGAAGATGATCATGTACCAACCTGCTGAAGAAATGTGTGCAGTCTACTCCAATATACTAACATTTTAAGATCACTCTGGGCAGCTACAAAGCATCTCCATAAAGCTTATGAGTGAAAGGAAGCATGAAGTGCTCTAAAATCTCCTGGTAGGTGTTGACTTTGGACTAAACACAGTGGACCAACACCTGCAGCTCAAACCATCACAGACTGCAGAAACTGTACACTGGACTTCAGATACCTTGGATTGTGTTTCTCCAGACTCTAGATCGGGGGTGTTAAACTCCAGTTTGGAGGGCTAGATTCCTGCACTGTTTGGTGATCTTCCTCATACACCTGATTCAATTCAGCAGGTAATTAGCAGGTCTAATTGTAGTGCCAGAGCAGAGAAATCACCACACTGTGCGTGACCTCGGCCCTCCAAGACTGGTGTTTGAAACCCTTGACCTAGGACCAGAATCAACTTTCATCTGAAAAGAGAACTTTGGGCTTCCACTTTCTGCTCAACTCAGGTAAGACACTTGTGGTTGACAGCACACAAGGCTGAAGGTCTCTTGCTGTCACTCTGCTCCATATGTTGATGGTCTGCAGGTCTCTGTGGAGACGTCTTTCAGAAACTGGTTTTTCTGTGGATTTTCTGTGGATTTTCATTCACAAGCTGTGAAACCCGCCAGTGGTCTCTGTCCATCAGTTCATCCTGTATGACTGTATACTTCCATACACCTGCAAATTCAGCTACTTTCTTTACACTGTGACCTTTGACACCCAAATACAATCACTCCTTTATCATTAACATCTGCTTTACACACATTGAACCAGACATTCACTGCACTGTACCATCCTCACACACCCTGCAGGTATTCATAGCCTGATCATCCTCATGCAGCGCCATCTGCAGGAGCCTGAAGTTACTACAACCTTAAAGTGATTT
>BRDA01013469.1:81046-100194 GCA_036984385.1 Crenuchus spilurus | reverse complement strand
TATGTATGTATGTATGTATATATGTATGTATGTATATATATATATGTATGTATGTATATATATATGTATGTATGTATATATATATATATATATATATGTATGTATGTATATGTATATGTATATGTATATGTATATGTATATATATGTATATGTATATATATATATATATAAACAGCCTTTATTTCCCTGAAGGAACCTCCTAAAGGGATCAATAAAGTACTATCTATCTATTGCATCAGCCCAGTTGTTGTCATGAGGTTTGTGTTGATGTAATACATTTTAGACTCTTGTTTTGCAGTTTAACGAAGTTAGTTTATTTATTTCTTATGTATTTTATATCAAAATAAAACATGAGATGCCCTTTCACGTCATTAAAAAATAAATTTCCAAAATATTATTAAATGTACAAAGAAAAAACATCTCTCTCCAAAACAGTAACTTTGTTTACTTTCAGTGTACGTGGATGAGATTTTATTCAAAATAATTTTTGGATCATTATTATTGGTCCAGTCATGGCATTTTAACCTAACATAAAGGATGTCCACTAAATTCACAAATGTTTTTCTTTGGACAGTGACGATGCATAAATATAATGTGTGCTAATGATGTTTATATAATCGCTTCCTTATAATGAAGCTGAATTTTGAAGTTTTGCTGGCTGTATATGACTATGATGAAGAGATGAGCCGAGTGCTGGAGTGCGTAAGCAGAGAGAGGAGGCAGGATGATGCTGCCTCACAGCCCCATTGTCTGCAGCCGTGCAGGGTGTGGACCAGCAAGGTAGAGAGCGAGCAGGGCGGCGTTCGCTGTTCACGCGCAGCCGAGCACACGAGCGTGATCCCTGCTGTCGCTGAGGATGATGTGGGAGATGATACTCTGACTGTGGATGTACGTTTGGATCATGGAGCAGGCGTTTTTAGACTACGTGGGAAGTTATGGAGCATCCTTCACGCTTTGTAGCTTCTCCGTGAAGCTCTGATACAGCGTTTCTGTGTGTTTATTCGGTACAGTCTGACGCTGCACGATGTCAAAGAGGAACAGTGCGGTGCTGATGAGACCGAGGTCCATGTCAGTAGGTAAGAAATCAGAGGCTGTGAAGGTGGTGGTGCGGTGCCGCCCAGTAAACAAGAAAGAAGAGGCGATGAGTCATGAGAAAATAGTGGAATTGGATGGGAAATTGGGACAGGTAGGCATACACAACCCCAAAGGGCCTGGGACTGTGGTGAAAACGTTCACGTTTGATGCTGTTTACGATGCATTTTCCAAACAGAGTGACCTGTACGATTATGCCTGTAAACCCCTGATAGACTCAGTCTTACTGGGCTTCAATGGGACTATTTTTGCCTATGGTCAAACTGGCACTGGGAAAACATACACCATGCAAGGTCTGCCCACAGATCTGGAGAAGCGAGGAGTCATCCCAAATTCATTCCAGCACATATTCACTCATATATCCAGATCTCAGAATCAGCAGTACTTGGTGAGGGTGTCTTATCTGGAGATATACCAGGATGAAATACGAGACCTCCTGTGCAAGGACAACAACAAAAAGCTGGAGCTGAAGGAGAATCCAGAACTAGGTGTGTACGTCAAAGGCCTCTCCTCAGTGGTCACAAAGAACATTAAAGAGATTGAGCATGTCATGAATTTAGGAAATCAGTCCAGGTCTGTTGCATTTACCAAAATGAATGAGCGCAGTTCACGCTCCCATGCTGTTTTTGTTATAACCGTTGAATGTAGTGAGATGGGCATTGATGGAGAGGAGCACATTCGCGTGGGGAAGTTGAACATGGTGGACCTGGCGGGCAGCGAACGTCAAAGCAAGACGGGTGTTCAAGGCCGGAGGTTTAAAGAAGCAGCCAAAATCAACTTGTCACTTTGTGCTCTTGGAAACGTCATATCAGCCTTGGTGGATGGGAAAAACTCCCACATCCCATACCGGGACTCCAAACTCACAAGGTTACTACAGGACTCTTTGGGAGGCAACGCCAAAACAGTCATGGTGGCTACAATAGGCCCCACCTCATGCCACTATGAGGAGACCCTGACCACTCTGAGATTTGCAAACAGAGCAAAGAACATCAGGAACAGGCCAAAGATCAATGAGGATCCCAAAGATGCCTTGCTCCGCGAGTTCCAAGAAGAGATAGCTCGTCTGAAAGCCCAGCTGGAAGAACGAGGGATGCTGGCCAAAGAGAGGAGGAGGCGGCGGAATAGCTTGAGGATGAAGAGGAGTGTGAGCAGTGGGGAAGTGGAGACACCCACAAATCATGAAGTGGATATTGTTGAGATGGTGCAGGAAGAGAGTGCTGAGGAATACTGGTGGAAGCAGCAGGTGGGGCAGATGGCCAAGAATGCTGCCAACAACAGCCCGGAGGTTAGGAGGAAATTAGGCATGGTGGATGAGAAAGCAAAGACTATGGATGAATTATTGAAGGAGCAGCAGACTATGGAAGTCATGATTGAAAAATACAAGGTTAGGGCTCATTTAGACCTTTTTAGTCTGGCCGTTCTTCTCCAATATACAGAATAAACTGGATTCTCTTTGCTATGGTTGTTTTTAGGCCTTGGAAAGTAAGCTTCTGATTGGAGGAAAGAACATTATTGATCACACCAATGAGCAGCAGAGAATGTTGGAGCTGAAGAGGCAGGAGATCTTAGAGCAGGTATGTAATTGTACACTGACCACAGTGATCTAATGCAAAGGCACTTCAATAACAAAGACTGCTGTGTGTAATCTTGCATAGGAGAGACAGGAGAGGGAGATGCAACAGCTGATGTTTGAGCAGGATGAAGAAACAGTGGAACTGAAAGAGACTTTCTCCTCTCTACAGCAGGAGGTTGAACTTAAGACCAAAAAGCTTAAAAAGGTGGAGTAGATATTCACTAAAATTAACAACAAAATGTAAATAATGAACACACAATTAATAGTTTTCCATCTGCCATTATCACTCATATCTCCGAAATATCTCCGAAATATTTTGCAAAAGGAAAAGAAATGAAGATTTAATTTGACCTGTAATATCTTAATTTTTGTACACTACATTATGGTTGTTAAAGCATTATTAGTGATAATTAGGTGTTTATTTCACAGCTTTATAGCAAACTGCAGTTGGTGAGAGCTGAGATTGGAGATATCACTGACGAACATGTGACAACGAGGCAGGAACTGGAGCAGACACTGAATGAGCTGACAAGAGAGATGAAATTCAAGTATGTTTTTTTGTTAATTAGTTTTTCTTTTTTATATATAAGCAACAGTTTTGTAAACATTGATACAAAAGAAAACATCAAGTATCCCAAAATACTGTTCCAAAATCATTTGTATCCTAATCAAACCTAAGATGCATTTTTATATGATATATTTTTTTACATTTTTGGTTTCATTTTTTGTTCACAGGAATCTTATCATTGACAACTTTATTCCTCCTGAGGAGAAAAACAAGATCATAAACCGCCTCCACTATGACAGTGAGGAAGACCAGTGGAAAGTGTTGCCCCTTCTTCCTTCTGAAAAGTGAGCATTGACGTATTATATACTCATAAGGCTTCAACCTTTTAACACTTGCACCACATAAATTGAGACTCAGGGCCCCGAGTGGCTCAGCAGGCTAAGACGCTGACACTATGACCAGAGGATAGCAAGTTCGAATCCTGGTCATGCTGTTTACCATCAACAGCCGGGGCCCAAGAGAGCAAAAATTGGCAGTGCTCTCTCTGCGTGGGTAGATGGTGCTCTCACTCTCTCTCTATCACTCACACATTGCAATGTCTGCTGGCTCGGGTGTCTACTGTCTAGTCCCATTCGTAACTAGAGACCCTGCACTTTCCTCCGAGCGCGTTGGTTCCCCAGGGACGGTGTATCAAGTGATAGTTTGAAAAGAGGCGGTGACTGTATCACACACAATGGAGGAGGCGTGTGCATGTCTTCACCCTCCTAGAGTCAGAGACAGTGCAAAGTGATGGGTTGGGTTAATTGGCGACTAATACATTGGAAAAGGGAGAAAATTGGCAAAAATTATAAACAAACAAACAAAAAAATTAATAAATCAATAATAATAATAATAATAATAATAATAAATAAATAAAAAAAAAATAAAATAAATTGAGACTAATTAAGAAACTGATTTTAATTGGAACATTTTCTCTAGCAACTCTCCTCGTGTCAGACGAAGGCCAACTTCTGTAGTGGGATACAAGAGGCCACTCAGCCAGTATGCACAGGCCGCAGTGGCAACAGGAGCTCCTTCCAGATACAGGGTTTGTAACACAGTGACCACATTTGGTGTTTCTAATACTAATGTTATTTAGAGGAATTATTTATTAAAGAATACTTGTTAATCCATTTACTGAAGAACTGTTCATTAGTCAAGTATGTGTTGTTGCTATACAGTCAGAAAATGTTATGCTTTTGGAGCTGGATATGACACCACCAGCCATGGTCCCCTTGGACTTGGAGGGAGCAGAAATGAGGACACGAGACTTTCTCCGTGATTTCGCTCACCACAGAAGAAGGACAACCGCATCTCGTGTCATGCGGGCCAGATCATGGTGAGGGCTTCATATGCCAAATATGTTTCACTGGCTTCACTCATCACTGTTTTTTTTAAAGAGTCCATTTGAACAATGCCATGTGAATAAACGTTTGTAACAAAGCTCTCTAAAGTTTACAAAAACCATAGAATGTAAAGATTATTTACCAATTAAATAACCAATTTGATAGAACCATAAAACAAGCCAAAAATTATTTTCTGTTGTTTTCACATCAATATAAAGAAGATCACCAGTGAATGTCACAAAACATGGTTTTCATCAAAGCTTTATTTAAACAGTTTTTTAAACATTTGAACATTGGTGTCCTCTCCTTTCCCAAGGTATCAAGGACCAAATCTTCCTGCTTCTCCATCAACCAGTTCTGTGGCCTCTGGGTCCCAATGCATATCTCCAACCACAGGAGCATGCGCAGCCATTCTCCAACCATGAAGTATTTAAAATGTGGTTGTTTTTGCCATGCCGGAAATGCAAAGCTTTATCAAAAGACTCGCTTGCTCTGTTCTTTTTTTTCTGTGAGCTTTACTGCAAGATCATTCAGTTTCAGTTACTTTGCCCTTGTTTTGCACCACACTTTTTGACCAACAACGAAAGCACAGTTTTTTTTCCTGTTTAACTGAACCTTTGATCTAAATGTGTCATGTAAAATTACATAATGTCATTCTTGAATAAAAGGAGTGGCAAGGACAAATGGATATGTTGCATGACAAATGATCTGCAGTCTGATTAATTTAAGTGGCATGTAGACTGGATTTCCAGCTTGGATAGGCACAGTCAAGTTTTTGTTTTTTTTTTTTTTTTTAGCATTACTGGCACCTAGCGGTTATAGTCAACACAGGAGTTCATTTTTATTTTAAGTGAACTCAGTGACTCCTTTAGACATCAGTCAGAAATTACACTCATTTGTTATATTTTAGTTCAACTGGCAATTTCCAAGTTGTAAACTTATGCTTACTTGCTTAAAATGCCATATCTAGCAGTACATCCCAGGCTGCTCGTAGTGTTTAAGTGGCAACTGTTGTTGTAGCTAACACAAGCGTTCATTTCAAATATAACAGTTAGATTTTCTAAATCAAAACCTGTGTATGAATGTCAATGAGGTCTATCTGTTCTATACTTTGGTCTAAACTCTCTTAGTTTTCGTAAAATACAGTGACGGAGTGAACACAGGAACCTCTCCGCTCTGTCACGGTACAGTAAGATGACGTTTCAGCGAGGGTCACGTGACCCGCTACTTACAGTAAAACACCCAATATGGCAGAGATGGTGCGTCTTGCACGATAACTAAACGCAACATTTCCATTAAAACAGTAACGCTCTCTCGCATTCACTCGATTTTCTGCGACCCCGGCCGCAAACATGAGGGAAAGGCAAAAGAAGAAAAAGGGGAGGACGTGGGCAGAAGCGGCGAAAACGGTAAAGCTGTGTCTTGTGCGTTTGTTTTGCTTGTTTTCGCCCCGCGTTTCCCACTTTGTACAACAACTGTGTTTATGAGTTCATGACCTGCTGCTGGTGCAGGCGGGTACGCGAATGAGGGCCCGGGTGGCAACGAAGTTCTGTCAGCCCGTGTAAACTTAAGCAGACGAGCCCATGTTGCTTTACTTCTGCATTCGGTTTATGAACTTTTCTTCCAGGGACTATTTTTTTCATCTTACAACTGTAGACGCAGCTACGCGCATGACGTTTGTGTCTCCAGCTAGCCGAGCTAAGCTAACGAGTAGTGCTACACCTAAAGCATTAGCATTAAGCAAGCTTGTCAAAATGTTTCTATCCAACAAACATTCACATTAATCTGTGAGAGACATTGTAGTATGTTACTGTTTGAGAACACCTGGAACATTTTCGCAGCTGAACGAGTCATGTCAGCTACGTAAATACATATTTAAATCATTATTTTGGGTTAGCATGTGTTGGCTAGCTAGCTAACTAGCCATTTGCTAGCTTGCAGTAGTTAGTGTGAGGCTACGGCTAACTCTTGTTTACTTTAACTCGAAACTGACAGCACTACACATTTCTATGAACCATGTGGATTTGTTTATCAGTCCTACACTCTTAAAGAAGATGGTTTTTCTTTAGTAAGGTTCTACAACATATATCAAATATTGAAAAGGGTTACATATTAGCCCCTAAATGATTCTGCTATCTTTAGCATGTCAAGCTTGTAAAAAATTAAATAACCCTTTTTTGGTGCTATATAGAACCATTTTCAAATATACAGCCACCTACAGCACTTTCCTCATCAATCTGAAGAACCAATTCAACATGCAAATAACCCTTTTCTGTACTAAAGAACCCTTGAAGAACCATCTCTTTTAAGGCTGTAGTAGTATGTTTTCACACCCAGTAGTATATTTTTCATAGAGCTGAGGAAGGACCTCCAGACCACTTTACCAAAGCTTTAAAACTGTAATAGTTGACAGTATTTTGACATAGAACAATGTTAAAATACTACAGGTGGATTGTATTCTTTTGAGGTAGAAGTACTGAAGTTATGAGTGAAATAAGATGAATAGGACAGTAATAAAATAGTATTTATCACATTATACTGTGCTGAGAACCATATAATTCCACAAGAAAGTGAACTTGAGCCCAGCTTTGAGAAAGGGTGGTGTGACTGACAGTAGTTCCAAGTTAACTCTCTATTTACATTTATTAAAAATAAAACCCAAGCAAGGCTTCTTGCATCTTTAAAATCCAGTCTCTCATCATCTGGTCTAAAACAAAGGAAATGAATCATGCTTGACTGTTGTTTTTGGTATTGCTAGCCTGCCCTGAGAATGATAAATCACTCCACCCCACTGACACAGCTGGGGAAGAAACAGCTCTCAGGCACTTGTCCAATGGCTGACCTCATCCTGTAAGTCTCAGCTCAGCTGAGGTGTCTGCAGTACTCAAACCACACGGGTATTGACTCCCTGCACACAGTAGTGAACATATCAGAAAATGATCGCAGTGTAACATCTTTCTGAAGTATTTTCTTGTAGTGACATTAAGCAGCCTGTTGTTTGGTTTCCTTAATCATAATTTTGAACTCAACTACAATGTCAAATAACATCTAAAGTTGTTACATTGTTTTAGTTCAGGTTTAGGGTTAATCTAGGTCTGGGAAGCCTGCAATAAAAGCCTGTACTCTTCTGTGAATGCTGTACAGTAGATGTTGTACTAATGTTGTGAAGTTTTGATTGCATTCAAGCTCCAAAACGTCAGTTCCAATGCTTTACAGGCTGGTGCTATGAGTGTTTGAATGGTTGGCCTCGCAATGAACATGCTGTCTGTAGAGGAAGTTTTTCTGTGGGTATTATACATATAATGTGTACCTTAAAATGACCAATTAGAGTGCATGTCTGGGTAATTTTGGATATATAGTGTAAACAGGAATTCTACAATATATAAATTCATTTATTATGTTTTTAACAATGTCCTTTTTTGACTTGCACATTATGGGTCATCTTTTACATCTCCTTTTGCTTTCAGGTTCTTGAGAAGTACCCCAACACACCAATGAGTCATAAAGAGATCCTCCAGGTTATTCAGAGAGAGCGACTCAAGGAGATAAGGTTTGGTCACCATCTATTCAATGCTCTTCATCAACAGCCATATATTACTTGTTCCTGTTTCATGACCAAATACACATTTTAAAATCACCTTAAATTATACTGCCTTGCTAATATCAGGGCCAAACACATCACTCCTTTATTTTGATTCTTTGTAGTTTGCTCATCCGAGTTTATTTTCTTTAGGCTGAGTATACATACAAGTCTCTAATTATTACATTTCTTTTTGTTTCATTGTTCCTATTGTCTTCCAGAAGGTAAGATTAAAAAAGCGTTTATCCCCCACTTTTCCTTATACTAACTTCAATCTAGAAGGCCTGGGCCTATACCTTTGCATGGTATTAACCTTCCCCTAATTGACACAGCATGCAAAGGGCTTCATGAACCCAACAAGGGAGGACTTGCTGGCTGTAACATTCACAATAGTGCTTCTTCATGATAATAATTAAAGGCTCAGTCTGTTGGAATTTCTTCTCCTTGCCTTTCAACCATGTACATAGCTTTCAGCCTAGAATTTATGTACCAAAACTAAACAAATTAATTGTTATTTATTATTCTGTATATAATTTGAAGAGTAAAAGCTAATCAATAGCAGAATATGGTTTATGTTATTTTAAGTTATTATTCATTATTTTTGTATGCAGAAACATACTTTAGTTTTGTAGTATATTATTCATGCCAAAAGCAATGCAATTTTCAAATCACACAGAAATGCAGCAAATATGCAACATTATATTACAGTTGATGTCCTAATAAGATGCTTAACTTAACACAACTAAAAATAGCAAAACAATTGCAATTAGCTTATGACATATAGCCATTGCAAGTCTACTGGAAGAGTATTTTATTTTTTCTATGACCATTAAAACGGTAAGATTCTGCTGTTTACTGAACTCTTATTACAGGTTAAATTCAAATAACAGGTTAGGTATGTTGATGTTGCTAAATACTTAAATAATAATTTATTTTCACTTTTTTGAACACCCAACAAACCCATTGCCTTATCAATGCCTTGTGTTTTTATTGCTAGAAAGAAAGCATGCACTTGTGATCAAATGACCCTTGCTCCTCATTTTGAGCTGATTATTAATTGTATTTCACTTCATTTTGGCATGATTCATGTTTATTCAAGCAAAAAATGCAGACTTGGAGGTCTACAATTAGTTTTCACAAGTTCAGTGTGCCATATTAGGACATACATTATGCCTTTGTGTTAAATTTAAATGTAATATGAATATTGCAAGGCTTCATAATAATACATATTTTAACTTAGCAGGTATAACCGTCCAAATATTCATAGCAAATAAATCACATATATGCAAATCTCAGGTATAACAAAATATTTTTTGTATAACATTCTGGCGACATGAAACATACCTGAAGAAAAATGTAATTAATTGATTAAACTTTTTCCCGATGTCAGAAGTAGAGAAAAATTATGGATTAGTCAACAAAAAATAATACTTTGTTGCTTCTTTTCTGCGTTATTTGACATTTGACTGATCAGCTGCAGGAAGGGACCTTGTCATTGACTTTATTTTTTATTTTGAGCATAAATTTTCTGTCAGATTGAAATCTGGACTGTTTGTTGGGTTGAATTCCATTTTTGAAGAATAGATGTAACTCTTTGCTCTGTAGATGCATCATCATTCTGAAAATAGACATCATCACCAAACTCTGTTTAAGGAATGAGAAGTGTCCAAAATTTCAGTCTTTTATCTGCCATACAGCCTTCTGTCATTACGGAAATTGGCTTGTTTTGTTCATACTGCCATCATTATATGTTTCATTAGAAGGTCACCAGACAATCGTGTCAGCATCAGACCCTTAGCCACTTCAGATTTTGACTGCAGACTGATTAGCAGTTTTAGACTTGTGCTGGTATTTGTTTTAGAACTTTAAAAGATGATGCCATAATGTTTTTCTCAACATTGTAAAATAAGTGTCATTACTTTAGTTACATTTGTGAGGTATCTTTCATAAAGCCACAATGTTCGGCTATTAAACAAAAATTGTTTTGTGACATTTGTGTGATTTGTTTTTTACAAAGTTAAAGAGATGGTTGAACATCCTCTAAATGTGGTGATTCCATCATTTTTTGCCAGAGGTTGTACAACCCCAGTTCCAAAAAGTTTGGGACACTTGTGTACAATGAAAATAAATATAAAAAACAGAATTTAATGATCTGCACCCATATTTTGGAAGTTAAGGAATCTGGTCTTGGGACCAGAAGGTCATTGGTTTGGTCCCCGAGCAGTTCATGACTGTGCCCTTGACCAAGGGACCTAACCATTCTCTGCTTTCTGTTTTTATTTATATTTATTTACTTTTACACAGCATCCCAACTTTTTTGGAATTGGAGTTGTAGATCCAAGTCTTGCTAAAAGTCCTTAATGTGTTGTTTCCCACTGGTATGCCTATTAAAAAAACACAGAAATATGCACATAAAACAGATATCAAAATATAATTACAAAATGTATTTAATACAAAACAGTATTCATGTATTCAATCCACCACAGATTGAAATGTGTATATTTTCTTTCACTTTACTCAGTGGGACCTCCCCCCTTGCCTGCCTCAATGCCATGCTTCACACAAACTCTCGGGGTGAAGAGGGAATTTTCTACAAAGTCCCTGGTCGAATGGGTGTCTACACACTGAAGGTTAGTGTGTATGATCAGAAAACCAAAAGAGAAAAAGTGTAAACATCCTGCATTCAAGTCTGAGGTAACATTTCACATGAGAAGATGAGCCAATGTTACTACATTATGTACCTAAACAGGGATTTTTCAGAACCATATTTGAGGTGCTAGCATGTGTGCGTTTTGTATTTGTGCAATCACACTAACCCAGCAGATATAATAAGCTAGTAAACTAGTGACAAACCACTTTTACTGCTTGTTTGTATTTGGTATCTACAATTGAAAGGGTACAGTACTGTGCAAAAAATGTGTCAGAGGCCATGTGAGACATTTTTAAAACAATTTATTTGGACTGTAACTTTGTGTTACTTGGAAAACCACCATATAACAGTTCAATACATATAATCCAATTTTCAGAAAATTTGGGATACTATTATATTATTAGTTTTATGTAATAAAAACTGAAAAAAGTAATTTGTTAAATCATTTGAACCTTTTCACAAATATAAGATTCAAGTAAAAGATGTCCATTGTTTTCCATGACTTTTATTCTGTTGGTTAAATATAAACAATAATAAAATTTAGAAATCGATGCCTAAAACACACCCAAAAAAAGTTTGGGACAGAAGCAAAATAAGCCTAAAAAGTACAAGTAGTACTGTTCTGGAAGGTTCCACAATTAGCAGTTTAACTGGTAACAGATGAGGTCATCAAGATTTAGTCTTTGCAAGTAAAGATGGGTTGTGGTTCACAATTTTGGGCAGTAATTTTTGAGAGAATTGTCAGTCAGACAGTGTTTGCTTGGTCTTTCATCATCTACAGTTCATAATAACAGTAAAAGATTCAGGGAGATTGGGGAAATCTCAGTGCATAAAGGCTAACAGTCGATACAGCTGATAAATGTGCGTAACCGTCAAACATCTTTAGTGAGGCATATGCTGCTGCCAAGACATCTTTTCCCAGGATCTCAGGGGTATAATGCCAGGCCTCATTCTGCATGAGTTACAACAGCGTGGCTTTGTCAGCATAGAGTCTGTGTGCTTGACTGTAGTCCAGATCTGTCCCTTATTGAAAATGTATGATGCATCATGAAAAGGACAATCAGACACCAGAGACACAGAGTGTTGAGCAGCTCATGTCTTGTATACAGCAATAAAAAATCCAGTGAAGCAATTATGTAACATTCACATTACAAGCCACATTTCTCAAATCCGAATTTTTGCTCAGATCTTGATATGTAAGTAACCTGTATCTGTCTGTAATGTGAACGACTCTGTCACTGAAACAGCTCGCATGCAACATGTATACACGTCACATTCATCAGCAACAACAAAAAAACGTCATATTTGTGGAGGGTTGCCAGGTCTGCAAAAATACAGTTTCCGGTAAAATGTCAGAGTTGGCAGTTTGCTTGGATTTGGCACTAAATAAAAGAAGAAACTGAAAGAGAAAGAAAGATTTGAAGAACATTTATGTTTAAAGCTCATTGAAATGTATGTGTCACTTTAGATTTTGGTCTAGTTCCCATTTGTTACAAAATTGGTAGGAGATTTGGGGGATCTGGCAACCCTGTATTTGTGAGCGGCCCAATTTGAGTAAAACTGGTAAACAGAGGTGTTAGTAGCTGATGTGTGATGGTGTTTAGCTCAGGAGGACAGTAAACAGGTGCTGGACTGTACATGATCAGGTGAAGAAGGTGAATAAATGCCAGCTGGCTGCTTTTACTGTTTTAATTTTGTAGTATCACCCAGCGATGGATTGGCACCCTGTCATGGGCTTAGTTGGGATAGTGTAATGCCCTGCCCTGCGCCCAGTGAAGGGGTAGAGGACCAACCGTAACCCTGATAAAGATTAAACATGTGGGATAATGGATGGATGGATGGATGGATTTTGTACTATTAGAGAGAAGCCAGCGCTGGCTCACCCACTACACCCATGAAAATGAAAGTGACTCAGACCTGGTTTAAAAGATTGTATTTGACATGTCCACACAGAAAAGATCAGATCTGAGCCACATTAATGTAAAGATCAGATTTGAGTCACTTCAGCCTGGTAATATGAACGTAGCCTTAGTGTCTTCAATTCCCAAACATTTAAAAAGTATAATTAAAAGAAAAGGTGATATGACACAGTGGTAAACATGCCTATGTCCCAACAATTTTGAGTGTGGCATTTCTAAATTAGTTTATATTTAGCAAATACAAAGTCATTAAAAATACTGAAAATCTTTTCCTTGTCTGTTAAATAAATGTTCAAGAAAATGAAAAAAACCTTTTATTTAAAAAAAAATTGTTTTTATTGCATTTTTAGAATTGCCCCAACCTTTCTAGAAATATTAAACCTTCATCAGATTGTCACACAAGTCCTAAAAGTAAATAAAGTGAACGAAATCAAACAAACGGGACAAACATATTAGACTTGGTCATTTATTACTTGAGGAATATTATGCAGTATTAAATGTCTGTAAGTGACAAAAGACAATTTTGTGGTCCTGGTGTCCTTAGACAGCTCTTTGGTCTTGGCCATGGCGGAGAGGTTGGAGTGTGATTGATTGAGTGTGTCTTTTATACAGGTAAAGAGTTCAAACAGGTGCAATTAATACAGGTAATGAGTGCAGAATAGAAGGGCTTCTTAAAGAAACACTAACAGGTCTGTGAGAGCCAGAATTCTTGCTGGTTGGTAGGTGATCAAATTCTTATTTCATGGAATAAAATGCAAATTAATAATTAAAAAATCATAGAATTTGATTTTTTATACAGTATGACTTTCTGGATTTTCTTAGATTCTGTCTGTCACAGTTGAAGTGTACGTATGATAAAAATACACACCTCTCCATTCTCTGTAGATGGGAAAACTTGCAAGATCGGCAGTGTATCAAATACTTATTTTTCCCGCTGTATAATATTTTTGTCTCATTTGTTTTAGTTCTCTTTGTTTACTTTTATGACTTCTGTGATGATTTATGCAAATTTATGTCAAATTTATGCAGAAATATAGAAAATTCTAAAGGGTACACAAACGTTTAAGCACTATCTTATATACTATGTACACAGTAAATATGTCAGTGTTAAATCAACACTATTAGAGTTAAATTAACACTGAGGGTGTCAAAATGTAACACTCCCAGTGTTAATTTAACTCCAATAGTGTTGATTTAACAATGGCAGATTTACTGTGTATATAGTAAGTATGAAATTCTGAAATCTTGGTTGTCCATGGTATTAAATGTTTCTAGTTTTCAAAGTGTTTCAGGTGGTCTGTGACTATTGCACAGTATTGTGTAAAAATGACTAAGCAGTTCACTGAGTGGAAAAGCAAAGAGCAGCAAACTGAGTCATCTTGGGAACCTGGTCATTGTTATCTATGTGGTCTGTATGTCTGTACACAATGGTTGAACAGAAGGACATTGCAGATGTGAAAGAACTATCAGAGGAGGCTTCTGAAGACAGCAGCGATAACTTGTCTGACACTCGAAGCACAGAAAACAACAGTGCCAGCAGCAAAGAGGGCCGCAGAGGAAGGTGGAAGAGAAGAGGTACCTGACTTTCCTTTCATATTAGTGGTGCTTAATTATAGCTACAGTTCTGTTAAAATACAAACTCAAATGGTAAACTTATTCATTCAGTTCTGTCAGCATTGCATTCATAATAAAAGTGACTGAAATGCCAATGCTAAAATAACTTATTTAGAATTAATATAATAATAATATGAAATAATATGACATAATAGCTTCCTCTCATTTTTTGTATACCAATTTAATTTAATTTAAACTGATACCAGTGAGCAAATCTTGACTGTAGTCTACTTACGTTGAAATACCTTAACAGATAATTTGTATTAAAAAGATTTATAGTGTTTATCTCACATCGAAATGTGTCACAATCAGTACAAAAAGTGATTGGTATTAGCTTTCTTAGTGAATTAATGCCAGAACTTGACCAAACCACGCAATTGCTTGGGGCCCTGGAGGAAAAAAAAAACCAAAGCAAAAAAAACACATTATTGTTTTTGTTGTTCCACCAGTTTTGGTTCTCTTTAGATTTTTCAATTCAAAAAACAGTGTTACGCTAT
The DNA here is from genome assembly GCA_036984385.1 of Crenuchus spilurus. Lineage (NCBI taxonomy): Eukaryota > Metazoa > Chordata > Actinopteri > Characiformes > Crenuchidae > Crenuchus > Crenuchus spilurus. Next base: position 85,376 of record BRDA01013469.1, on the reverse strand, counting down.
ATTAAAAAGAAACAGGTTGAGCACTAGGACCCAGCAAAAAACGGCCACTCAGTCGGAAGCCTATTTCTCTTTAGACTGCCCACAAGCTCATTGATTGGCTCTACCGTTTCTTGCTAATGTGTGATTGGCCGTCCCAGAGGTCACTCCATCAAACAGCGTCTTGACTTGCAAACCAGTGTTTTTCGATTTTGGCCTGTAGTCCGTGTTCACCTGTAACTGTAAGTTGTTAACATGTATGTTTGTTCTGCCTGTTTCACATCAGATAAGCGTATTTTAATATCAGAGGTTTCATATTAAAATACATTAACATTGGAATCTGAATCTGTGTCTGTGTGTCTACAAGTCTCTAAGTTAAACTATTGTCAAAATTATTCAGAATTTCTGCTTATTTTTACTCAAAAATTAGGTATAATTTTATGTAAATGAGGTCTATTGACTATACAGTCCAAACATAAGTGTAAAATTGGTGGTCATGAATTGGAGTGAAGTTGATTATCAAGGTGTAACACAGAATTGGGTGATAATTTTATATTACATGATTTTAACAGTTTATTAATATTTAATAATTAATATTTTATTAATAATTATTATTTTATTTTATTATTATTAATAATAATAATAATAATAATAATAATGATTATAGTTATTATTAGTATATTATTAATAGCAACTAGTAATTTGTATTAAAATATTATAAATAATAATATTTAAGTAATGTTTAAAATTTATGTATAAAAATTAATATTTATTAGTAATTAATAATAATAGTTTAATTTATGTTTAAGCCTGTACTGCACCATAACTATAAAAAAGTCTGTTTGATCAGGGCCCCCAGACATGACATTGCTTGGGGCCCCAGAACTTCCAAATCCGCCCCTGTATATACATATCATTTCTTGAGCAAGGAGTCAAATTATTCATATACTTTATGTTATGATTTATTTGGTCTTGACAATTATAATACTGTAGTAGCAAAAGCAAACTCAAACTAGCAGTGTGACAGATCAAGTGTTGAATGGGTAGGCTAAATGTGAAAATGTAATTTTATTTTTCAGTTATTAGCTTTATGATTTCTGGGTTTATTTTTTGCTAACATTCACACAGATCAAATCAGCCTTTAAACAGGAAATGTTTTTTTTTTTTTTTTTTTTTTTTATGAATCGTAACCACTTCCTCATCTTCATCTACTTCAGAACTATAGAGATCTCTTGAGCTAACAGAGCACTTTACCACAGGCTGTCGTTCAGCAGTGTTTGTGAATATATCAGAATAATGCACACGCTAAAAACAGAGGCAAACAGAGTAAATTACAGTAAGTAGAATATCTATATCAGCTTGTTAGTCAAACTCTAATGTAGTTGGAGACTTCTAATATTGTTGTGCAAGGAAGGGTGAAACAAGTACTGCAAAGACCAGGAAATAGCCATCTGAGCATTTCTCAGTCAGTCTTATGGTTTGAGTTACATTTATTGAATGTTTCCAATGTCATGATGTATAACTTATTACAGTGGGAATGCTTTTTTGAGAACAGATGTTCAAAATAAACAATGCATATGGTAGCAGCTGTAAAGTTTTATGAAAGTACTTGAAAAGTATGCGAGTAGTCAGCATTCTGTTTTGAAGTTCTGTTTTGTGAATTGTGACCCGATGCATGAGTTCTGTTTTAGCTGTAGATGAATGGAAGATATTGTTGAATGCAAAATGTAGTAAATACTTCTAGATGATAAACATCCACAAACTGCTTTTGTGTTGCACATTTAAATCGAATGGAAATGACCTTATTTAACAGTATGTGTGTGTGCGCACATATGTGCTTGAACACACTCAATGCTATATTCTGCTTTTATTTTAGGGCCAGTAAAATCACAGCCATCTTCTCCACAGTCTCGCTGCTCCTCTCCATCAGTGTCTAGCATCTCTTCATCTCAGAAACATAGCAAGAAGGCACTAAAACAGGTGCTATATTTTACACATACATTTGATATAAAAATGTACACACTCCTGTTAAAATGTAAAAAATGAGACCAAATAAATGATCAATTCAGAAGTTTTAATGTGACTTATAATATAAATAAACGAAAATCTTTTATGGGTTAAAATACAAAAACAAAACTTTCAATAAACAGACACCATTGAAGCAATACTGTCGTGAAGCACCTTTTGTGACAGCTTTCAGTCTTTTTTGGGTAAGGCACATCCTAACTTGACAGCCTTTGACTACTTTTGTGCCTTTTTTTATTCACTTGTTGAAGACTCTGTGTTCTGTGGTATAGTTAATGCCTTGGAAATTGTTTGTACCCTTATCCTGACTGATACCTTTCAGCCATGTGATCCTTTGATGCTTTGTTAAGTGGCTTGTACAAGTTTGGGCACCCTGTTAAAATGCCAGGTTTTTGTGATTTTAAAAATCAGACCGAGATGAAAAATTTCAGAACTTTTTCCATTCTTAATGTGACCTATAATCTGTGCAATTCTATTGAAAAACAGTCTAAAATTGTATAGAAGGAAAAAAATAAAAATAAAAAACTAAAATAATGTGTTAAATATAGACACCCTCCTGTATTAGGGGGTGTGGCTGTGTTCAGAATTAAGTAATCACATTCAAACTCATGGTAATTAAGATTTTCTTGCTATTAAATCAGTAGAAACTTACAGCAAAGACATGGTCCACAAAGAGCTTATAAAGCATCAAAGGCAGTTGGCAATTGTTGAAAGGCATCAGTCAAGAGAAGGGGCAAAACATTCTCAAGGCATTACACATACCATGGAACACAAGGAAGATGGTCATCAAGAAGTGGATACAATTTGGTACAACAGTGACATTACCAAGAACTGGATTTTCCAAGTTGCAGGAAATTCTGGCAAGTCTTTAGTACATGTGACAACAATCTCATATTCTTCATATGTCTGGGCTGTGGGCTGGCAAGACGGAAGCATTTTCTTACAAAGAAAAACAAGTCAAGATGTGTCATGCTGAGAGACTCCTATACCCAAAAAATCTGAATGCTGTTATAAATTCAAAGAGCAAAGTATTAGTTTAAGGGTATCCATATTTATGCAACCACACTATTTTAGTTACCCTAAAATATTTCAGTTTATTTTTCAGTGGATTTGTTCGGATTATAAGTGACATTAAAGGTGATTATTTCTTTTAAGATGGATAATTATAACTACAACTAATGAAAATCCCAAATTCAGTATCTCAGAAAATTAGAATGTTACTCAAGACCAATACAAAAAAGGATTTTTAGAAATGTTGGCCAACTGAAAGTTATGAACATGAAAAGTATGAGCATGTACAGTGGCCTTCAGCTCTTCTGATTGTTGGGTCCTTAAACCAGGTACTGGTGGCTTTGGCACTTCCTGCTTCCTGCTGCTGACCAATGTTATGGAGATGCAGATTTAATTTAACAACAGGAATTGGCACCTGCACACAGTGCCAAAGCTACCAGTACCTGGTTTAAGGACCATGGTATTCCCGTTCTTAATTAGCCAGCAAACTCGCCTGACCTTAACCCCACAGAAAATCTATGTAGTATTGTGAAGAGGACGATGCGATACGCCAGACCCAGCAATTCGGAAGAGCTGAAGGCCACTATCAGAGCAACCTGGGCTCTCATAACACCTGAGTAGTGGTGGGGCGACGCGTCGACATAATCGACGTAATCGACTTCAAAAGTATGTCGATTTGCAAAAATGCGCATCGACGCGTTTCCAAGATGGCCACACCCACTAAAAACATGGATTTCTCTGGGGAGCAGGCTGTGGTTGTGGCTAAAAAACTCGCACACGGGCATCTTAAATTTGGGAGTACTTTGGACAGAGACCGAACAATGTGGTGCTATGTAAGCTTTGCCAAATGGAGATGGCTTATCACAGCAGCACGACCGCTATGCACGAGCACCTGAAGCGCAAGCATCCCGGAGCGCTTCGTGAAGATGGCGGCGAGACACCACCTTAAGTTCTGTTTATTTGTTCTCTCCACCCTAGCATTATATATTACTAATATTAGCATGTGTTGCTAATGTGCACGTTACTAGTAGTCACTATAAAGTAGTCACCTTTCCTGCTATCAGGGCCTGAATTTCAGTGCGGGAACTATTTCTTTGATTTCCGCAATTTTAGCCTTAATAATGCGGGAAACTCCCGCAAATATTTACAGCGAAAACGTTCAGCGAAACATTCGCTCGGTTTGGATTGTGAGACGGACGGATGGTCGGGCTTCCGTACTGGATGCTGCACTCGGCGCGCTCACTCTTCCTCTGTCTACAGAGCTACGAGAACCTTCTGCTTTAGAGGCGTTTCTCTCAACTTTCAGAACCAACACAGT
>BRDA01013469.1:70694-80946 GCA_036984385.1 Crenuchus spilurus | reverse complement strand
CAGCCCTACACCTGAGCAGTGCTACAGACTGATCAACTCCATGCCACGCCACATCCAGGCCAAAGGAGCCCCAACTAAATACTGAGAGCTGTACATGCTCATACTTTTCATGTTCATACTTTTCAGTTGGCCAACATTCCTAAAAAATACTGAATTTGGGATTTTCATTAGTTGTAATTATACAATTTTAGTCTAGCCACTTCTTCTTCATAACGATGTTGCTGATATGATTTGTAATTAAAGTGAAGTGAATCCAGGTTTTAGAACATTCTTCTGTATTTTTAGGCACTGAAACAACAACAACAGAGAAATCAGCGTCGTCAGTGTGGACTGTCTACAGCCTCAAGTCCTCGACTGCTACTTAAATCTGTCAAAGAAATGGCTGATTCAGCATCTGCAAAATCTGGTATGCTCTCTAGTGCAAATTCTGCATTTGTTGTTTTAGCAGTAAATAGTCTTTTAATGAAATATCTCAATTTACAATATTACATTGTTTCTTAAGACATTTTTAGTTTAGTAACTGCAGTGTAATGTATTACTTAGATTTGTTGTATCTGTTCATTTCTGCATATGCGTGCTGCTTCAGTAATGAAATGTCCAGTAAATTCATTTTTCTGTTGTAGGCTGGGAACTGAAACAGTCAGAACGTTGCCCTGCAAGTCCACAAAACTCCACCTCCAGTTCCTCCTCCTCTGTCAAAGCAGATGCATGCCACACTGTTGGTGCCAGGAAGATGTCTCAGCGGTCCAGCCGGCTCAGTGCCCGTGAGTGTTTTTAGTTATTTGCATTGTCTGTGTCACTCACTAAAATTTTCAAAATGGACTTTTCCCAAACTTACTTTATTTAGGCCAGCTGAGACGAACCAGATGTGAGATCGATGTGGAGACGCCCGATTCCATCCTGGTCAACACTAACCTACGCGCTCTAATCAACAAGCACACATTTTCCATGCTGCCAACAGACTGCCAACAGAAACTTCTGAGGCTACTGCCAGAAATTGACCAGCAGGTCAGTAGTGAATGAAGACCAGTGGCAATAATGTTTAATTCTTAAATTGAAGATTATAAATCAGGTGTTAATTTACATATCACTGATTATTATTATTATTATTATTATTATTATTATTATATAAATGACAGTTTCATGTCATCCTTTATTCTAGTCTTGTATGGATGGGCTCCTGAGGGTAACCGGTTCTGCTTTGAACAATGAGTTTTTCACATCAGCAGCACAATCTTGGAAAGAGAGGCTGGCAGAAGGTCTGTTTCTGAATTTACAGTTATACAAGTACATACAGGATTTTTTCAAAATTCTATGCAATATATACTAGCTGTGTATAAACTAGCCTGTGCCTCACATATTATATTGCCTGTGTAATGTAGGCTACCCTGTGTCTCACGTGTCAGGTGGTGTATTTAATATGTTTGTCCACAGGTGAGTTTACCCCTGAGTTGAGACTGAGAATGCGACAAGAGATTGAAAAAGAGAAGAAGGTGGAACACTGGAAAGAGCACTTCTTTGAAAGCTACTATGGGGAACAGTAAGGCTGTTTATATTAGAGCTGGGCGATATGGACAAAAATGTTATCACGATAAATTTTTCTATATTGATCAATCTCGATAATTATCACGATATTAAATTTTCTAACACTATTATAGTTTTAAACATCTTTCTAAAAACATCAGACTAAATACATGAAATGTTACTATTTAAAATAATAAAATGTTTATTGCCAGAACATAATATTGTAGCATCCGGCTGGATGCGTTGAAAGGATGGACGAGAAAGACGTTTACAGTTGTCGTTTTATTGTTGAAACTTACAGTGATTGCTGTCGGCCGCAGTCACTCCAAAATAACAACAGGTTAGAGAGCCAAGCTAACAAGCTAATGCTAGCACTTGTGCTGACACACACACACACACAGCGAGCCCCCCCTCCTTCTCACACAAACAGATGAGCACACAGCGACCTCGCGCTCTCTCGCCCGGCCAATCACAGCTTGTCTTAAACACAACAGAGCATTTTGGCGGCGCTGGTGAGGAGGAGGAGCTAACAAGCAGCAGTATTAGACTTCTGAACTCATTGTCAAGCTGCTTAGACGTGAAATGGAAATGAACGTTAATGCTTATCGAATTCTATTGTCCCGGCTTATCATCGTCATTGAGGGGAAAAATTATCATGAAAAAAATTCGTATTTTATCGCCCAGCATTAGTCTATATACTGTGTATATGTTTGTCTGAGCATTTGGAAAAAGAAGTGTGTATTGTATATCAAGGACTTTTTTTATTCCAGGTCTGGATTGAGCATTGAGGAATCCAGAAACTTGACAGAGTCTGATGGCACTTCTACACCAGCTAAAGACTTTAATTTACCTGTAAAATCAGACTCTTGTACAGAAGCACATAAGCCAAGCCACACTGCTGAGGACAACCACAAGGAGCTGACAGAGGTTAAATCAGCAGTACCTCTAAGCCATCCAGCAACAGAATCCTTCCAAACAGAAGCAATCACAGCCAATCATTCAGTTTCAGATCAGAAATTGGCATCTCCAGGTACAAATGTTACACCTTTGGTAAAACAGGAGTCTACAGTGAAAATAGAACCTTGTACATCACTTGTAACGGATGTAAATGTGGAAGTTAGAGTGAATACGCCTAGTCCCCCAAAACCTCAGGAAGTTAAGGATACCTGTTCTGAAGGAAAAGAATTCTTGGAGACTGATTCTATAAACGTTGATAAAATTGTATCACCAAAGTCTTCTGGTACCATGGAGACTTTGAAAAGGAAGGTCTCTGGTGAGCAAGAAGTGGTTGAGAAGAAACCTCGCATCTCTCCACCAGAAGGGTTATCCCAAGCACCAGCTTCACTAACAGTACAACAGAGAGTACCTCCTCTAAAAGTAGGTCTTACTTTGATAGTTTTGCTTTTGATTTAACTGTTTGCTTCCTATTTATGGTTGATTGTTTTTTCTTGGATCTCTCTCGATGTTTTTAGATTCCTGTGTCGCGAATCCTGCCTGCTCCTGCAGCTGCGGGCCAAGTTTCTCCAAGGACTCCGCATCCCATAACACCACCTAGCATCCGGCCTGGATGTACTGGTGCTCGCACTTTAGCCGACATCAAAGCTAAAGCCAAGTTAGCTCGTGAACAGCGTGCTGCAGCAGCTGCAGCTGCAGGCACACCATCCAGAGGAGCCACTTCAGGGCCTGGTTCAGCTGGAGGTGCTTCTACACCATCTCCTGCCCAGTCCCTGTCAGAAGAATTTTCACCAGCAAGTAGCAGAAGTCAATCTGTATCACCAGGAAAGATAAGTTCTGTTTCTCCTGCCCCTGAGTGCACAGTAGTGCTCTCACAAACACCTCCTTCCTCAGGCGCTACGGGACAGACTGACTCTGGTACTGCTCAAAATCTCAGCACACACCACCTGTTTTCAAAGGAAAACAGATCTTTGATGATTTCCCAGACCACTCCGTGTGCATCTAACCTTCTTCTGAAGGATCATCATACCTTTCTGTCAGTTAGTGGAATGCAATTATCACCTAACACCCTGGCTAAAAGTCAGAGAGCACAAGAAGCACCTTTGTCAGGGACCAAACCTTACTCCCTGATCCCTGCCAACAATCCTTTGGTCACTCAGTTACTTCAAGGTAAAGATGTTCCCCTTGAGAAAATTCTTCCCAAGCCGTTTGCCAAGGTTGAGATGCACTCCGTAACCACTGCAGCACAAGATAAAGGGAACCTGGGCATTACCACAAAGGGGTTACGTAGGGAAAGTCCTATAGATACAGAGGATTTTAGATCTAGAATGCAGACTTCTTCAAGTCAACAAAGACCTGGCATCAGCATGGACAAGTTGGACAAGAACACTCAGGAGCAGATCATCCATGTTCTAAGGCACAGAAGTCTGCAGAGCCAGACCTCAGTGCCAGTTCCTCAGCCGTCTCACTTTGAGCACTATCAACTAGGTCATCATGATGGCTGTAATGACCAACCTCGGTTCCATTTAGGTCTCTTTGGAAGAAAGAGGGTGGCCAAACCTGCGATGACGGGACACTACCTCCTCAATATCTCCACATATGGCAGAGGGTCTGAGAGCAGCAAGCGACCCCACCTGGCCAAGCTAAAGAGGGAGAACATAGAAGGAGAAGAGAAAGAAGGGGCTGAATTGAGTGGACGCTCTCAAGCTACTTCAGGACACTCTAACCCTCCTGGGGTTAAAGTTGAACAGCAGGGATATCTCATAACAAGACCAGATGATGTACCAGGACACCAACACTGCCCTCAAGTAAAGTTGGAGTCTTTGTCATTTGGCTGTTCATCATCCAGCACTGGAGAAGGTGGCACTTCTACAAGAACCAAAGAAACATCTCCAAGAGCGCACCTTGGCAGTAGTAAACAGGGTATCTCAGGGCCATATCAGTGTCACATAATGGGCAAGTCACATGATGGGCAAGAACCAGTGATGGGTACTTTTTATGGTGGCACCATCAGCATGTCTGTGCCTCACTCATTAAATAATAGCGTGGCTAACACTGGCACCTCTCCAACAGTTACTTGCAGTAATGAGAATGCAAATGGAGGGATGATGTCTTTCTCTGTGACTGTCACTGCCATACCTGCTGGTCACCTTCTAGATCAGAGTAAGGGTGAAACCTCACCAGAGCAGGCCTTCATAGAAGCCTCTGGAATGGAAGATGTCCAGTCAAAGTGCTACTGTCGACTTAAGGCCATGATCATGTGCAAGGGATGTGGGGCCTTTTGTCACGATGACTGCATTGGTCCCTCCAAGCTGTGTGTTTCCTGTTTGGTGGTACGATGATTGAGGACAAGCGGTGACAATTATTATCTTAAATATTTGGATAAAAAAAAGAATAATTCAAGTAAATAGTTTGTGAATTTTCAGCGCAGTGTTCTCACTGTGGTCCTGTGTTCCTATAACTGTTTTTATACAGCAATCAGACTTTTTATGCTGTCGCTCTGGCTTTCCAGATGTGTAGTATGATCGAGATTCTTGTACATAATTTGTGCAATGCAGAGTAATACTTCCTCTCAGTCAGTTTACTGTAAAGTGAGCACCTTGTTGTAGACGCAAGACTCATCGAATAGTGGCAATATGTAATCATACAGATCATATTCTGTAATATTTTTGTAACATAAATTTTTTAAAATTAAAGTAACAGTATACTATTTTTGTAGATGTGAAGACACTTAACCTTTGCATTTCTTTTAGCAGTAATTTTTAAATATATTGTTGGATCCAGAACAGTAATAATGAAATATACTTACCCAGCAGGGCCGATCTTTTAGATACTTTACGACTTTTTAATTCAAGAAAAAAATCAAACAGCTGAAATACCAATTACGTTGAAGAATTACTGTGAATATAAAAGTTATATTACTGACCTGCCTTATGTCTAGGCTAACGTGGTACTTATAGATGTGAATGGAATCAGTGATAGATATAAAAATGAAGTTATTTATGGAGCAGAAGGGAGCAAATATCACAAACTAGCACTTATTAAAAATGTTTTTACTGATATAGAGGAATGTAAGAACTGGTTTATATTCATGACTGAAGGTGGCAATAATTTGTATGTTTATGAATGATCTCATTCATCTAAATCTAAGAGAGCGTCAATTTCCCCTGTATCTCTTAAAAGAGAAATGTTATGACTTTTTAGGTTTGCACTTTTGTATTACTAAAACTGTTAACTTGAATGGACTGCTTGCTAATCATCTGTAAATGCAAACTTTTGAATTTGAGGGGAGCTGAAGCACTTCTCAATCATATGATCTGATCACGCTAGTGTTGTTTACACTGCTCCAGTGAGGAGTGTGAACAGACACTGCCTCTTTAAAAAAAATTCCTGGCACTGTAGATATTAAAAGTGAACGTCATTTTTGTTTTAAAGGAAAAAAAAAAATTACAAAAATTGTAAATCTGATTAATATTAGCAAATGTTTGTGGACAATGAAGTACAGTAAAACACTCAAAAGGGAGAATATGAAGATGTTTTGGTTTTATTCTGTAAATATTGGCTTTCCTTGAGATGTATTGATAATTTTATTTTCAGTTATCTTGCTTGAACATATCCTCTTTGATTACTAAGACTTTTTTTTTTATCTGTGACAAACTTCTTGAGACAAATCACACTATAATTTGTACTTAAACTCTAAATATTTGGGCTGTCCTTAAACAATTCAGACTAACAGGTACATTTTGAGATATGTGATATGATATATAAAACATGCATAAAATGTGTGCGTTATGCACCTGGGTATCAATCATTTTTGTGAATTTTTGCCTTCTGTATAAGACAGTTTTTAAAGATTTCGGTTGGTAATATACCAAAGTCAATTTATGGGAATTAGATAATCAGATTTTGTTTTTAATGTGTGTCTAGTTTTGAAAAGTAATATATTTTAATTAATATATTTTAATATAAAATTGTATTTACAAATCATTTTACAAAACATTTAAAAACAGGGTATTTACTATATCTTTATATTAGCTGTCCCATTTTGTTATGTCTCTAACCAGGGTGTACATAACACTTTATAAAAGATTTTTGTACCAAAATTAGAATTTAAGACCCCCCAAGAGACTTGTCTTTATCTGATATATGTGGATAGTCTTGCCTGGAATATGTTTACCTGCTGCTGAAGTGGGCTTTTCACTGAAAAAAATGATTTTAGCCTCTTTCTCTTTTTCTTTCTATCTATCTCTCTTTTTTCTCTCTTTCTCTCTCTCCAAATATATATATACATATATATACATTGGTTCCACTGTGTTGTGTTTGCTTGTGGTGTATGGATAAAATCCAGACTAGTTTGGTAACTGTATGGGATGTGTTTGAGTGTGAGGGTATTTTTCAGGTGATTTTGATCGTTGTCCTGTCAGTGGGTCAATGTATATGATCTCTTTCATGTTGATATATGCAGTGTGTAGTACAGTGTGTGTATACATGTACATACACAGCAGAGACACCTAACAGGACTGTGATGATTCTGTTTTTTTTTTTCCATTTACTTTAATTTACTTACTGGACATTGTGATTTGAATTTAACCCAAAATGCAAATGATGCAAATAATGAATCCCTGTTGGTAGAAAATAGTGAATAGCATCTTAATCTGGTATGCAGCAAGTCAGCAATGTGAATTTCTCCAATTCTAATAAAAGTTTTTATTAAATAGTTTGCACCAAAACAAATAATGTTTCCATCTAGCCTGTATAGATAAGCCTCACATTTATAAAACAATATATCGTCATAACCAATGACATACCTGTTTTGTAGGAATATATTTCTCACTCACTCTGGACAGAGGTGTTGTGATGTCAGATGCAATGTTTTATCATAGTTGTGGAAATCAGAAAACTTCTTGGTGGAGGGAACCTCCCTATAATGTGTCATTTTTTAGTTTTAAGATTTCAAATATTTTATGTAAAATAAAAGTGAATGTAATATAGTAATTGTAATCAGCACTTGTAAACAAAAGTGTATTTTATCAATAAATAAGAATAAAATACATCAAATGAACTAATGTGTCTCTTTATTTATTTTTAATCTTTGGCATTTGCTAATAGAAAATGTAATCCCTAGTTTTTTTCAATTTAGGTGTTCCACAAGGGTCAGTCTATGGTCCTATTTATTTTGTCTAATGTAGTGATTCTCAGTCACAGTATATTCTCAGTTAAAATGCACCAGAGAAAGTAACTATTAAACAACTAAGTAGGCATTTACGTTTGTTACTGAACTTGAGTAATTTCTTTGTTACCAGTTTTTTAGTACTTGTTGAGTAGATTTTACAAAGTAATTTTTTTTACATTATTTACTCAGTAATTTTCTCATTATTTTAACTCTGCCTTTTTTGCATCCCAAAACTTTCAGTAATGTGTTTTACAGGATATAGACAAGCCAGGTCAAAGCCAGATTGTGATTGTGAATATACAAAAATTTATTATTTAAGTTAAAATTAACTCCTTAAAACATTTAGTTGTAAGTAGACTATGTACTACAGTAATAACTTTTACTTAAGTAGGATTATTGAGTTTTTTATATTTTGAAATAGATCTCTGCTCATGAAAGTCTTGTTAATTAGCTGACGCCTTTTCTTGGGAACCTTTTGTTGGGTATTTGGTAATCACTGGTGTATGAAGTGAGTGGGAGGACATGTTCCATCTAATATTGGAAACAGTTGCATTTGTCCCTTCCAAAAAAATGTACTGCAAGGGAGATTAAAAAAATTGTTTAACACTTCTGTGTTTACTACATGATTTCTTACTTGTTTTTTCATAGTCTGGATGACTTCAGAATTAATTTGCAATGCAGAAAAAAGAAAATGAATGAGGTTTATCCTAACTTTTGACTGGTAACTGTGTGTATATATATATATGTGTGTGTGTGTGTGTGTGTGTGTGATTTTTTTGTCATGTTCCTGTTAAGATTATTTTTGCACATATTGAATCTTTCCATTATTGTTGACTTTTCCGTTTTATTGGTGCATTTGATCCATTTCCGGTTCTTGGAAAAAAAAGCTAAAAGTACAACATATCACTATACACACATGCATAATGACTGTAATCATGATATACTGTTGGATATATAGTTGATATACTGCTGGCCTCACTCTTAGTGATGGTCTAAGCACGTGTAAGTGTTTTGACCTTTAAAGGCTGATACTGTGTATGAATATGAGGCTGTAGAGATGATGTGATGGTCTTGTTTAAAGGCTCTGTGTAGTTGATATGTGTGTGCTCGGTCCTCTGCTGTCCTCTGCTGTTCACTCCGCCTCACTCAGGAGCTGCACTTGCTCAGTGGGCGACTTCTGGCTACTGCGGTTCCTAAGAGAGAACCAAACGGAGCGGTAACCGCGAGAGAAGCGCGAGGATGGAGGACGACAAGGCCGTCGAAATGCAGGCAAAACGGCGCTTCGTCATCGACCAGCATTAAAACAACAACAACAACAACAACAACAAGGCGGAGAGGTGGCTGTGACATGCCAGGAGTATTTCCTCCTCCTGATCCTGACACGGTTTATATCCCGCTCATCTCCGGCTGATGATGGCAGCGCAACCTGCGTGATTTCCTGCTGGTAAGATGATTGTTTTTACGTGCGCTCGTAAAGACAGGCCGGAAAACAAGCGGCTGCACTGAGGGCTGCATTGTCAGAATATTGTCTTATTTGTGTCGGTGTGTTTAGTGCCGATAAGGCGAGCGGGGGGATTTAATGTGCAACATGGCCGCAAGTGACGTGTGTGCTGGGTCGTGAGGGGCTGCGTTTCTGCGGGCTCGTGGAGGGTCCTGTCCGCGGCTGTTCGACGCTAGTGCCGCTACAGAGCAGAGAGGTGCGGCTCCCCCTCTCTCTCTCTCTTTTCTCTCTCTTTTCTTTCTCTCTCTCTCTTTTCTCTCTTTTTTCTTTCTCTCTCTCTCTCTTTTCTCTCTCTTTTCTTTTTCTCTCTCTCTTTTCTCTCTCTCTTTTCTCTCTCTCTTTTCTCTCTCTCTCTCTCTCTCTCTCGCTCTCTCTTTTCTCTCTCTTTCTCTCTCGCTCTCTCTCTCTCTCCTCTCTCTCTCTCTTTTCTCTCTCTCTCTCTCTTTCTTTTCTCTCTCTCTCTCTCTTCTCTCTCTCTTCTCTCTCTCTCTTTTCTCTCTCTCTCTCTCTCTTTTCTCTCTCTCTCTCTTCTCTCTCTCTCTCTCTCTTCTCTCTCTCTCTCTCTCTCTCTCTCTCTCACTCATATGCAGGCCTGCTGACCCTTCAGCTCGGGCCACAGATTAGCGCGGAGAGCTCAGGGCGCAGGCGGTGATCAGGAGCTCCAGCAGCGGTCACGCTGTAATGATCTCGGCGTGTGATTCACGTTGAGCGGACGTTGCGTTATGACATAATGCTGAGAGACAGTTTTCCGTTCGCTGTGAACACCAGAGTGGAGCAGCTCTGCGCTCGCGAGCACAGCCGTAGTAAAGCGCACTGAGTAGATGTGCGCTCATCAGCATCACCGCAAACACCAGTACAGTCATAATAACGTCAGTGCTGAGCCGTGCAGCACTTTATCAGCACCACACTGCACACATACTGTAACGCCTACCCTGCTAAAACACATGGTTCTGCAAGGGTTCTTTAGAGAAAAAGATATAGAACCATGAACACAGAAGCAAAAGGGTTGAGATTGATGAGGAACGTGTTGTAGATGGTTCTGTATAAAAAAGTGGTCCTATATAACCCCAAAAAGGGTTCTGCTCTCAGTAAAGCTTGCA
>BRDA01013469.1:40533-53033 GCA_036984385.1 Crenuchus spilurus | reverse complement strand
ATAATAATAAGTTGATCGTATATAGCGCCTTTCTCAAACCCAAGGATGCTTCACAGAGCAAGGACAAATAAATAAATAAAAAAATAAAAAAATACAACAACAATAATAATAATAATAATAATAATAATAATAATAATAATAAATAAAAATTATAGAGGAGAAAAATGAAAATGTCGAGAGAAAAAATAGGTCTTAAGCTGAGTCTTGAAAGAGGATAGAGTGGGGCAGTCTCTGATTGACTGAGGTAAGGAGTTCCATAGTTTGGGGACCATGACATTAAAAGATCTGCCTCCAACAGTGACCAATTGTAGCTGAGATAGAATTGGGGTGATATGAGCTGATTTTTTAGAGCGAGAGATTAACCTGGCAGCAGAGTTTTGGACATACTGAAGAGACGTGTGGGATTCTGCATGTTATTAGGGATGTGCTTTCATGAAACGTAACTGATTTCAATATTCAAATCCTGGCACCTTTAATATTTGTACTCAAGTTGTTGTACCCATGTGCATTTCTAGTCATAAGTACAACAAATAAAAGCTAAACAGACATAATGTATCATAATTAAACTCTGATTTTCAATTAGTTTGCTGCAAACTGAAAACATTGACTGCTGGCTATGTTAGTTTTTATTGGAAAGGGTCGTGTTTCCATTGCAAGAGTGCAGTTCCTGATTTACATGTAACGATGGTAACCAGTCTGATTGTATGAACAGAGCTGAAATGTGCTAACATTAGTCATCTGTGAAATGGCACTGATGACCTCAATAACTAAAGCTGTCTGTTTTATGATTTAATGTGTAAACAACATTTCTCTCCAGCAGCTCTCTGTGTTTCTGATTCACAAGTCAAACACAAACAGGTCTGTTGGTCGTAATTAAAACAAACTCGACAGTGGTTGTGATAATACAGAGATTTAAAAGTCCATTTATCTAAATGGTAGGGCTGCAATGAATGGTGGGTAATATGGCTAAACTATGATATCACAATAGTTGAAGACATATTGATGGTACACAGTATGGGTTACCATATTTTGGCTTTGTGTGGTTTGATAAGAACAGAAAGAACAGCAGGGCCACATGCCAGTCATTATACTGTTGTATGAATATAATGACCTTTATTGTCATTGTGCAAGTACAACAAGAGTCAGTATGTCATGCCAGGCTATATAAAAATAAATAAAACAGAGTTGCTCGTGAGGGTTGAGCAGGAGTCTGGATGCAGAGGTGGGATTCAAATGAAATGTTATAGCCGTGGCTATACTGCAGTTCTCCGAGTGATCTACGTACACACACATGCACAAACATAACCCTGACATTCACTAACATACAATAACGTTAATGAACCTTTACAAACATTCACACGGTTGAATGACTAACGAAGACTCTTTAGGCATGAGGAAGCTTAAATAACAAACGTAATTAAAAGGGGAATGACCAAGCAGGGCTGTGGGATGAGAAGACAGGTGCTGAGCAGTAGCCAGACAGGACGATGTGATGGGCATTATCTACTCATCTTAATATCTACCTTACAGTGTCAACACAGTTCACGTCCTATAATTTGTAACCAGTTTCTTGACTCCTCCAGCTTTAGTTGAATTCACTGAAGGCTGTACAGTGGTAACCCTACTTACGAGTTTAATCCGTGCAGGAGCCGAGCTCGTTAGCTGGTTAGCTCGTTAGCTGGATGCATTTTCCCCATAAGAATACATGTAAAACTGATTCATCCGTGTCAGCTGGCCAATATACAGTATACTTTAATATGTAAATAATGTGTTTATATGGGTTTTTAAAAATGTAAAAAGATCTCGACTTGTTACCTGGAATACTCGTTAGTAGGGATGCTCGTAAGTAGGGTTACCACTGTACGTCCTTAACTGCCGTCTAGGTCTTTGATAAGATTTAGTATTGAGGAATGCACTGTTAGATCAAACATTCATTCACTTTTTTAAGGTTGTAACTACATTCATCTTTTCATCAATCAAACGTTCCACATTATTTCTCTATTTTTCTCATTTCCGCGAGGGCGAGTATTGATCGGTGAATCTATCATGAGAGGAAAACGTAATTAGAATATGCCGAGAAGAAAGATATTGTGTGTAAAATATATATACGACTGTGGTTTTCTGTTTTACTGCATTGTAAATATGAGGCCCTGAATCAATCTCCAGTTGTTATGGGGGCTGCTGCTCACTGCTATTGGGCCTAGTTTTATTTCGTTCCTCACGAATGCAGGGATTTATGAAGACCATAAAACAACATATTACATACATTCCACCGCATTGGGCTTTAAAGTTTATATTCATTCTGTTCAAATTGAACGCAGTACATTATTTTATTACGAGCTGTATGAAGTTACATTTGTGTGATATGAATCATATTGAAGTGATGTAATGTACTTTCTGCTGCATGTAATAATGTGAAGGTTGCACTGCTGCACTGAATTAATATGCGCTTCTTTTGTCTGATCACTGATAAAATGGAAGCGTATCAACATTTCCACTGGTTCCCTGCCAAGATCAGTCAGGTTTTAAAAACACAACTCTTGTCTCTTTGCTCTGAACTCGTCAGAACGTGAACATCGAGCACACTTGAGTTAAAGGAAGAGCTTTATTCCTTGAAAGCTGAGCTGAAATATGACCTCAAGCCAACTGAAAGCCATCACGCTGGTCAAAGCCGTGTGTAGCATTGTTTGATGCTGTGGAACAAAATGGGAAAAAATAACAAGAATCCATTGACAGAGTGAGACGCTTGGGTCAGAAGCCTCCTGTGGGGAGTAGGTAACGGCTCGAGTGCATTCTCATGCTCAGATGGCATTTCGGGGTTGGCAGTGGTGAGGCACACAAAAGCCGAGGGAGCTCTAAAGTTAATGGACGAGGCTGGTGGTGGCACATCCCCACCAGTGTGCTACTCTGCGTCCCCACAGAGCGACACAGGCACTTAAACCTGGATGTTTTTGCTCTTTCCAGCTCCACTCTGCCACGACAACTGTCAAAAGATTTCTGGCTCACAGTAAATATTCCCGTCACTTTTCTTTTTCAGAAACACTCTCTTGGAGGTGCATTGATCATGAATTTTAATGACTGCAGTTTCTTCGTAGCTAAATCGGCTTTCCCCTCCTGATTTTTATTAAACAAAGCTTCTTTTCAAAGTCAACAGGCAGCACAGACAATACCGTTGTTTATTTGCTCTTTACCCAAAGCTCTATACAAGCACTCGGGCTGAGGTAGCGCATGCACACACACACATCACAGCTTTGAGGCTTCTAAGATATTAAAATAACACATTTTTGTTTTGCATGTTGAACTTTTACAGTGACTGCTTCAGTAAAGCCTCACTAGGTGTCTGTTAGCCTGCTTTTTATTCTTTTAGCACATTTTTATGAACCAAAATAGCAAAATAGTTAGAGGTCACCCAAACTTTTACGTGACAACAAATACTGTTATTTTTTCTAATCATTTCTTGAGGTTTTGCACAAAATATTTGCTAAATTTCCAGAGTAAACAGCTGCCCCAGATTATTCTGGCCCACATCTGGCCCTCATCCCCCATTTTCATTAAGCCCAATTGCTGCATGGATTGACGGCACTTGGATGGACAGCTTTCGGTTGCAAGATGTGGGCCACATATACATATATCAGCCAAATGTGAATTACTCACAACTGGGCCAAATCTGGACCAGAAGCGAGCCATTTATGGCTCATATGTAGGTAACACTACTATATCTCTGCCAGAAGTGGACCACACTTATGTACACTTAAGTGTATTTTTACTATAAGGACCACATTTGGCTCACATGCAGTTTGCCAGTGCTGACAGTGGGCCAGCAGTGATCTACATCATGTCTGTATACCTGCATATACTCATAAATACTTTTTATATTGATATCAGGCTTCTACACTGGGTAAAACTGGGACCTTGGGAATGTAATTTCATTCCACCTCATGTACTACATGTGATGCGAATGACAATAAAGTCTCCTTGAATCCTTGAATCCAGTGCCATTTCTCAGCCAGAAATGGCCCACATCTGTATGCTGTCTGGCCCACATCTGTATCTAGGTGTCCTAAAGTCATACATTGACTGTCTACAGTTTGTGCTAAGGCACCAAACTGAACTAAAAAGAAGCAGTCCTACCTTATGTTCTACAAATAATCATCTTCAGAAATTAACTCTTTAACGTCCTCACCAAGAAATAAGAAATTTAATTATTGTTTTTTGTTTGTTTTTTGCTTTATTTATTTATTTATTTATTTATTTATTTGATGGGGTCGGGTAGTGGGCAATAATAAAAATAATCTTTTTTTAAATTTTTTTTATAAAGATCTCACAGTTTTTTTTTTTTTTTAATGTGTCCACTTTAAACATACAATGAGATGGCACTAAAATGAGAACATACATAGACTATACAATAACATGCTAATTTTTTTTCTCGTATGTGTGGTGGTGCAACAGCACTAATGGTTTTTCAGTGTTTGATCCAGTTTATTTTTTGTGGTATGACTGTGAAGCATTGATGGTTTGCATTCAGACAAGAAAATGTTACATTTCTGTTGATCTCGGTGGATGTTTTTTAGCCTAACATGCCTCTACCGATTGGTAGAGATGGCAGTATCACATTGTGCACCTTCTTTAACAACATATAGTGACTTAAATGTGCTCCACCAAATGGTTGAGCAGAATGTTAAAGGTTTAAAGTGTTAAATGTTGAGTTTAATGGGAGACCCTGATCTTTTGATCTGTAGTGTATATGACGTATCGGCTCATGTTAACACAGGACTAACAGAAGTGAATGTGTAATCTAACCGCTGGATCAAATGAAAAGCAGAACTTTGCTGCTGTTATGGCTCATTGTGTGCTGCTCCTGTTCTAAATATAGCACATGTGTGGAGATCAATGATAATTTACTGAATCTCATCAGGGTATCAGTAAACTTCACAATCCTTTTAAAGCCCCAGAGTAGTTTCAGCTCTAATGATAATATTGACTCTAAATCCACTCAGACCAAAGGTTACATTTGCATGCCTTTCTGTCCCAATCTGTTTTTGGGAATTCAGGTTTGTTGCCGAAATATACAAGTGCAGCCCTTAATTACATGAGAATCATACTCACAGAAATGGATAATGTCTTTGTGGGCAAGACTAATTATTTCTTTTGATAAGGCAAATATTTGCTGTTAACACTATTGATTTGCCTAAAAAGACACTGAGGACGTTACTGTAAGAGAAATATTTTTGTAAAATGGAATGTTTACTATGGAAGCCTAAACTGATGCTTATCGATGGAAAAAATGAAGTGAAGATCAATTTTATTGCAATATGTTCAGTATTGATCATTTAGATCAACATACAAAGAATTTTTAAGACAGATTTTTCTATGTATGTGCATAGAGGGGTCCAAAGTTTCAAAAATGTGTGTGTTTGGTGACATAGGTCAGTTTTTCCAAAGGAAGCAGAGTTGCAGCATGGGAAATTCACTGCTCAACAAACAGTGACCGATCCATCGTATTAGGACTAGATTAAACCCATCCGTGCAGTGAAACACACACTAGGCTGTGAGAACGTGCCCACAGCAGTGGGCAGCCCTATCCTAGGCACCTGGGGAACATTTGGAGGTTAGGTGCCTTGCTCAAGGGCACTTCAATCATGACCTACTTAGGGATTGAACCAGGAGACCAGATCCCTAACCACCAGACCCCATATTATGCCTCTTTAATGCATAATACACTCAGGATACACTCTTTTCCCAGAAATGAAAGCATTAGAAACAAAAATTTGTCATCTGTGTCAAATTTGTTCTGCCCCTGTTCCCAAAAGATACAGCAGGGGACTAGTGAAGTCATGTCTGAAAGATCTTTTCTACTGTAAGGTGTACGCTGTCCCAGATCAATGTGTGTACATTAAAAAACTTTTTCAGATTTACATTTGAAACACAAAGTAGATTTGTCAGGAAACATCTTTTGTATGTGAACAGGGGTAAAGTGTGTCCTGTTCATGGATTCGAAGTTAAGCTCACAAACACCACATGACGAGCATTTGAGAAACAAGTTTTCCCAAATACTGAGCCAATCCTCTTCTAAGATGGGCTGATCCTAAGTCCTTTTCCCAAATATCCCTCAGAGTGTCTAGTGAGGGTTTACTATTATTTAGCAAAATGCCATGAATTAATGAAATTAACCCACTAACCTTACCCGGCTTAACTAGCAGCACTCCATGACTGGTTAAACCAGTTTTTTATTTATGATTTTTTAACTTTAACATACATACAACCACAAGCACAATAAAAAGTGTACATACATATAAACTAGGCTTCAGAAATAACTGTTTAAAACACTATAACAGGCAAAAGTAATAAAAAAATGTTAACAAGTTTAAAAAGTAAATAAACAAAAATAAAACACACATACAGCACGAAATAATGTCACAGTCAGTAATTATTCCTCTAAATCCAAAATATAGCCAAGCAACATGTAAATTATTTATACAGTGGTACCTTGAGATATGAGTTTAATTTGTTCTGTAACAGAGCTCCTAAGTCAGTCAACTTGTATATCAAACAAATTTCTTCCATTTAAAATAACTGAAATAGATTTAATCCGTTCCAGCCCTGTGAAACATCCCCAAACCATCCTAAATTATGGACAAAAAGACATGTTTTGAATTAAGAAACACATATATACACTTAACCAATGTATAACAAAATATTTCACTTTCAGATTTCAATAAATATTAGTGTAAAATAATTTTTGGGAATTCTCGCTGTAGCATTTTAAATTTGTGGGGAATTTGATGTGTGTGGTACTGTGTAGATGTGTAGTGCGCGCTGTATAGTAAAATCTCTCTTCTCCCATTTCACTTCAGCATTCGACTGCTGCCAAGAAATTCAGCAGCTGGCTGAAGAATGGGATGCCATGGTTCCTTCTTTGCAGTTCAGTACAAAACAGTTTTCACTCAGAAGCAGCAGCAAGTCTCCACATCTATGTTCAGGGCTGGCGCGCACATACACGGATCACTGGTCTGCACAAAATAATATTAACAGTATTTAACATAATTACTGCATGTTATTAAAATTAAACAGGTTTAAGAGTTTAAAACATTTTTACTATAATTTTTTTTTCAAAAAGTATGCAAGAAGGGGTACATTGCATGTGATTGGACTTGATTCTGAGGGTAACACGTGAGAAAGAATGAGATGCAGGTGTTGTGCTGCCCATACTGGACCTTTGCGCCAACACACCAACTAGCAGCAGCCACTCGTATCTTGAAATTTCGCTCGTATCTCGAACAAAAATACGGACGGAGTCGTAGCTCGTATCTTAAAAATGCGTATGTTGATCTGCTCGTATCCCAAGGTACCACTGTGTATTATTTAATTAATTAACTGGGAGGTCAGCTATGAATTCAAATACTCCAAGATTGGTCTCCATACATTGTAAAATTTACAATAAAAGTAATCAGCTGTTGGACTTGAAGATCTGTCCTGGGTAATCCATTATCTTCTCGTAGTTGTGCGAATGAGAGAACATACTAGAGATGGTTTTGTTAATCCGTGAGTCCAGATTCCTTATCTGAGGAGGAAAAGGATCTTTTTTAAGAATATTCGTATGAAATATTTGACAAATGTAGTAAAACAAGCACTGGTTTGTATTGTGTTTCTATAGGAGGAAATGTAGCTGCTCAGTTTGTGCACTTTAGGGAGTGTGGAGTCATATGCACCGGTGAGATCATCACATTTCTCTACAGTCAGATACAGCATTAAATCAGGGTTTGAACTGCCTACAGAGTCTGGCCTTTACTAAGCCCATCTCCATCCTCAAATGTTTGCCATGCAGTGTAATGCTGGGATGTTGCAGACACGCTTTTATAGATTCTGACAAATGTTGCTGTTTGCCAAAGGGCCTGTTCTTTTGCAGCTACTCTCAAGTACAGACATGTTCATGTGGTGCATATTTATAGAAATAGCACTGTGATAATTAGCGTAAATGCTGTATTATGTATTTACTGTGAATTAAGAATTTGCAAGATTTTGGCCGTGAAGTCAGGTTTTATAACATATTCGGATGCATACTTTCTTCTGGTGATACTGCATCCAAGCTTATAAATTGTATCTTTTACCTTTATGACATGTGATCTACTGTCAGATGCTGCACATCACTGTTTATGGTCCTGTGATATATTCTGTCATACATCAGAATGATGCTGTAGCTTAAATCTCCCATCGTATTTATAGTCATGCACCTAAGACAGTATAGGCATTCAGGTGGAGATGATGTGAATCCTGCCTCTTTGCTTCCTCCATAATGGCCATCTGTAGCTCCTCAGGGAGCTGATGCGTCAGTGTAAACATGACTGACTTCCTATTGCTGCTTCACATAGTGTTTCTGCTGCTACTGACCTCAGGACAGCATCCGTCAGCATGATCCGCCCAATCATGCTGTCACGTGCCCTGGGCACCTCCTGGCTGAGCCATGAATGCAGAATCGGAGTAGCAAACCACGTCCGATCTAACTCATGAATCAAACGGACAGAAGGAAGCTTTTCTCAACAGTCCAGTGATGGTGCTGCTTGTTTGGAGTGGCACAAGTGTTGCTGATGGACTTCAGGTTTGCTTAGCTGGGGTTTGACAGCTGATTGCTTGTAGAGGCCTCACTTTGTCATTCAGATTCTCTCACGTTTGACAGATGGATCTTGTGTGGGACTTATTGAACCGTAGTCAAGGACAGGCTGTCTGTTGCTATTTACAGCTTGAGATGGAAAGATATCACATTTCAGCAGAAGCACAGCCTGTTTTAAGTGACTGTATTAGTGCACGTTGAAGTTATTTTATTACAGTGTAGACAAGATATGTGTTTCTGTGGTTTGGCTCTTAATCAGATCTTTTGTTACAGTGATGTTAAAAATTAGGGTTGAGGCGGATACTCAATTCACACGTGTATCCAGTACGGATAAAGCATTTGTGACGAGTATGATCACGATACAAGTAAAACTCGTCAATATCCGTGCTCGTGCTGAAGGAAAATCCTCATTGGGTAACTGACTGTCTTCACAATCTGTGATTGGCCAGTCACACAGAGTGACCGCCCCTCCCTACAACAGACACGTCTCTGTATGTGTGAGAGTGGAGCACAGCTCTGGCTGCACACACACACACACACACACACACACACCTTAATCAATATGGTTTAACTTTGTGTGGAAAAAAATGGCAAGAACGTTAAGTAATACAAATAAATAAATAATTGAAAGAAAAAAAAATCAGTTTGATCATAAAATTAAAAAAAAAATTAAAAAAGGAAGTTGTTGAGTATGACAACTCTTGTTCATGAGTAGTAAATAGTTCTCTTACTTTTGTGATCAAAAACATTGATTTGAATCTCAATTTTGAGGCTGTTCAGTAAATAGTTTTCAAATAAACAACATAGCAACTTCTGATCAATCCATATCAATTTCAGACTTAAAATAATGTGCCGATTTAAGCCCCACCCATTTCCTGTTAAACCACGCCTTATTCCGGGTTAGGCCACGCCCACTCTGGGTACAGATACGGATACAGATAATTTAGATAGTTGAACAGACACAGATACAGATAGTGGTGTACTCGCTCATCCCTATTAAAAATGATGCATGTAAATAGACTGTTTACTAATTAGCTGCTCTCTGTAAGGCTTCATTCATAAAACAGTCTGGACTTAAAGACTCCACTATACTCAACATGACTGTATGGAGCCAAACCTTTGTAGGGAATAGATGACTGAAAATTTCTATGTCCACTGATGCCTTATGCTAAAATGTGCTAAACCTCTTCCGGAGAGTACTAAAGCTCACTGTCTGGGACCCAATTTTTAAAAAAATGCATCTAATTTGCAGCTGATACACCAAAAATGTGAGAATCATGCTTCCTTTGTCCAATAAAGCTGTGATAAAGGCCAGCGATGAAGGCCAGAGGTTATGTACCACAAAAGTATGAGGGCTCAGAGATGGATGCATAAGCAGGCTGGCGGCAGGGTTGCCGGTTGATCATTTTTATTTGCACGAGGACGTTACCGCTCCATATTTCCACCAGCTCTGTCGCGCAGGACTCACTTCATTGTAATTATCTGGGAAAGAATAGGAGCGGTGCTTGATGTAGTTGATGTGACCTCATAAAAAATGTGAGTATAATTTGCCTTGCCCTCTGCGTAGGGCAGACCTTTAGAATGAGCAAATTATCATTCGTGGCACGTCCGACGGGGTACCAACTAGCGAGTCTTTGGCTTTGATACTTTGAAGATTCTGACAATCGAAATATATATGTGAAGTATTCATTCCAATTTGACCCATTTGACACATTTGAACGGTCTGTAATAACATTCACAGATAGCCCTCCTTACCAGACTGATAGCTGATTCATCCAGTTGTGGAGACGGAGAGTGATGGCATGCCATCTGTATGCAGTGGGTTTTTGCCCTTTTGTACTGCGAAGCAGCGGCATTGATCACATCAGTCCAGCGTATGGCCCCGTTGGCCGCTGATGGTAAACACTGACTGTAATGAAGCACAGCGCTCTGGGAGACCCGTCCATACAGCACACTGTGGTGCCCTTTAATTTGTGAGAAAAGCCTCAAAATGTGGCCAAGGCGCTCTCATAAATCTGAGCCGAGGCTTTTCAGTGGTGCTTTGCTTCCTGCGGTGACTGTCTGCTTCTGTAAACATGGTGTCATAGACTGCTACTGTTATTTCTTTACATTACCAGAGGCTGTACCTTCTTGCAGATACGTCTGCATGTGCAAAATATGCCTAAAATGCTATTATAATGTGTTGTGACTGCACTGTGATTATACTGCAACATATGAAGGTTATAGTATGCCTTTCTGAATATTAAAGCAATTGTTAAATTAATTGTATACATAATTAAACATTTGCTTTGCATTATTACAACAGCGAGATTTATCTGAACAGCCCCAGAAATGCTCATTTTGAGCTGTGATTGCTCACAGTTCTCTGTTAAGGACACTGATTGGTTAGCGGGCTCATTTGCATATTGTGTTCTTTGCACTTAATACAGTATTGCATTCGTGTTTGTCAGGCAATATATTGTACAACCCTCTGATTACTTATGTGGATGTTTGTGTGGATGTGCATTTGCATGTATTATACAGAAATAGAGGCCAGAATAAAGGAAAGCCAAGGAAACGAGCAGAGACAGGAAGAGAGAGGAGAGCCATAGATAGATGGATGGATTGATGGATGGATGGATAGATGAGAGGCATTGAGAAAGAAAAAGAGAGTCCGACAAGGGGAGAGAGTGAAAAACAAACAAACCAGGGAAACAAACTGGAGAGAGAAGAGAGACAGAGAGTGAGAGAGGGAAAACGAATGAGAAAGAGAAAGGAGACAGAAGAGATGAGACAAAGAGAGAGAAAGACAGAAGAGAGTGAGAAGGATAAAGAGAGACACAGAGAGAGAGAGAGACCGTGAGAGAGGGAAAGAGAGAGAGCAAAGGAGACAGGAAGAGAGAGAAAGAGATGATGGATGGATGGATGGATGAAAGAGCGAGAAAGTAAAGAGACAGACAAGGGGAGAGAGAAACAAACTGGAGAGAGAAGAGAGACAGTGTGACAGAGAGAGAGGGAAAAAAAGAAAAGGTGTGAAAGGAGACAGAGGAAAGGACAGACAGAAAGAAAGAGAGAGACGGAGAGAGAGAAAGAGAGAGTGACAGAGTAAGAGAGGGAAAGAGAAAATGAGAGAGAGAAAAAGCAAGAAAGGAGACAGAGGAAATGAGAGAGAGTGTAAAGGAGACAGGAAGAGAGACACAGACAGACAGACAGACAGACAGACAGTGAGAAAGTAAAGAGACAGACAAGGGGAAAGAGAAACAAACTGGAGAGAGAGAAGAGAGTGAGAGAGGGAAAGAGAGAATGAGAGAGTAAACGTGAGAAGGGACACAGGAAAGTAAACACAGAAAGAGAGAGAAAAGAAGGAGAAAGAGAGACAGAGAGAGGAGAAGAGAAAGGTTGAGAGAAGTGGCTGAGAGAGAGAGAGAGAGAGAGAGAGAGAGAGAGAGAGAGAGAGAGAGAGAGAGAGAGAGAGAGAGAGAGAGAGAGTCTGTCTCTCTCTCTCCGTGACAAACAGTGCGAAACTGACTTCACCAACCCTCGTAGGACCGTCACCCCTATACTTGTGTCAGTTCGCGTCCATGGAGTTCGTCGTGAATATACTTTCGACTTATAGATGTACGTACAATAGTGACCAGGTGTCGTGGAGGTCTCCTCATCTCACCGACCTGGTTACGACAGTAAACGTATCTTACTGAGTGAGTGGAACGCATCACATTCCTTGTGGACAGACAAGTCGAGCGTCTGTGAGTAGGTCTCCGGTCGACGACAGACGAGGCAGGACGGGAGGCGAGTTGACTTGATCGTAGACTTACGTGTTGTGACGACGACAGAGGTTCCTTTGGACCGTCAGTGTACTGGGCCACTGCTAGGTCTACGCGAGAGCGAGCGAGAGAGAGAGAGAGAGAGAGAG
>BRDA01013469.1:12500-26510 GCA_036984385.1 Crenuchus spilurus | reverse complement strand
TGTAATAAATATAAAATATGGCAATTTGACATCAAACTGTAAGTTAAATGAACAATAGTTGAGTGTTACACTTTGTTCACTGCCAGGTTCTTAATTTTTCTGTTAAAGCTTCAAAACAATTCAGTTTAATGTTTGAAAGTTTCTATTACCTTCCACACAAAACCAATATTGTTTCATCATATTTAGGTTAAAAAAAATACCTCCTCCCCCAAATGCAAACACAGTTGTAATATTATTAGAAAGTTTTGACTTCTTGCTTTTTTTATAGATCTATGTTTTGCAAGTTTTAACAGATATAAAGCAAAATTTCAACATATAAACAAAAAAAGTATCAAAGAAGACATAATAATAATTATTACATTTTATATATATATATATATATATATATATATATATATATATATATATATATATATATTAGTGATGGGACTCGATTAAAATTTTTAATCGAGTTAATTTCAGGGTCTGTAATTAATTAATCGCAATTAATCGCAAACCATATATCAACAAATTTAACATTTTCAATTTAAAAAATCCTTTTGCTACTAAAATTTTGAATGAATAGACATACAGTATATGCTTAACAACATGTTTATTGCTTTTTGATTTTTTTATTGTTATTAAACCAACAGATTTGGCAAAGTGCTATAATATTTATTCAAATTTCAAGTATTTCAGGAACCCCTGAGCCTTTAACTTATTTGAAAAAAAAAAAATTATGTAAGCAGCACACTAGACAATAATGATAGCACCATTTCTTGTACAGAACTAAAAATTAAAAATAAATCAAATAACTATACATTACTGCGACTCTTGTGATAGTTTTAACATCTTGTCATCTGGTCTAATGTGGGCTGGCTAAATCGTTTATTTTTTACCGCTGCTGGGGATGCTGACATTAGCTGTGGAGACGGCTGTGCTTGCCGCAACATGTTAGGCATTGAGACGGTATTTTAGGCTTGAGTAGCTTCGGTGATAAGCAAATTCCTTTTTAAACAACTTGCATACAACAGTAGTCTTTTCTAAAGTCGCATCAGAATGTTTTTTAAAGCTAAAGTTGTCCCTTAGTGGACCAAGAGAAGCGGCTTCATAGTCCATTGGTGCAGTTTGCCGATGTCGCTCGTCCATCATTGTTGTTTGCGGATGTCGCTTGTGCATCAGATTTACAGGCGTGCTATAACACGCAAATACAAAAGTTCCAGCTCCAAACTTAAAAAAAAATGTGATTAATTGCAATAAAATTTTTAATTTTAAAAAACCTTTAAACCGTTAAAACCTTTGTAATTAATTAATTGAAATTAACGCGTTAAAGTCCCGGCCCTAATTTTATATATATATTATATTATTTATAATAAATAAATAAATACATAAAAAGACAAAAATACTAATAAAATAAATATATTAGATATAATATATAAATAATATTTAAAAAAATACAAAATAGATGTACAGCTATTATAAAAATATGTACATAAGTAAATAAACATAAGTAAAGGGAATAGAGGGAGGGAAGGGGTGAAAAATTTACGAAGGGATACTGTCATCTGTAGGAAGACTTCTCACTTCTGACAGAATTTCTATGAATTTCTAGAAGTGATAAATAAATAATATGAAATGACACCATGCACTATGCTGCTCATTCATAATTATGATATCTAAAGTTCAAATGCAGGCTTGTTATTAGTAAACACTATGGGCGTTTCTAGCCCCTTTTTATCAAGCACCCCTAACAATTAGAGGATTTTTAAAAATTATATATTTCATGAGTTTTGCATTTTACAGAAAAAATGAACAAAACAAAAAGAAGTAAATTATGATTACAATACAGGCAATAGTACATGTATCATGCAATAAGAAAAATCGCATACCCTCCAACACTTTCCATACTGGAAAATGTATTTTTAATGTACATTTATCTGTCATAACCTGATTTTTTAAATGTAAAAAAAATACATAGAAGGTACATATGGCTTAAACAAAACATTTTAACAATCCTCTTTTAACAATATACTATGAAAAATGCTATAAATTAGAAATCTGTTTATTATTAGATTAAAATACTCCTAATTTGTTTGTTATATTTGTTTAGAATTGGTTGGCAGCACAAAGAGAAAGAGGAGAATAGAGAGGGGGTAGAGAGAGAAAGATGGAGAGCAAGTAGTAAGTGAGAAAGTAAAGAGTTAATGTTGTGTATGGGAATAATTTGGGGTGGGGGGGATCGATGTGGAGTCTGCTTACTGGGTTAGCTTTAGAACACACTAAAGCTCTGTTCCTAGATTCGCTCCTGGTAACCACTATAAATGACTCAACAACTTTGTGTTAGATGTGTAGTTATGATGTGAGGATTCGTGCAGTGTAAGGGGAACACAACTTAACTGAGATATTCTAGTTCACTTGACAGATCTGTGCTACAGCGAATAACTGGACCAGATGGGCTTCAACAACCTGTAGCCACATTTTACCCATGACGTAGTACCAGTCTTGGGCACCAGATGGTGCATAGGAGTCAAATGAGTTCAGCCCATCCTTGCTTTACAGTGAATTTGGGATTATAATTGAGTCTGTCAACCAGTCAAATGTTTGGACACACTTTCTCGCGCCATGTTTTTATTAATTTTTTGACGTTTGAGTGGTACTGTATGTGTTTCATTGTGAACGTTTGGGCGCTTTGTTCTTCAGACACAGAAAGGACGAGCTGGAGAAGCGCATGTCGGCCTTGCAGGAGAGCAGGCGAGAGCTGATGGTGCAGCTGGAAGGTCTCATGAGGCTGCTGAAGGTAGTATAAATAACTGGTGTGAGTTTCAGCCTTGTGTGATTGTGACTGCTCACCATGGTCTGCTAGCTCACAAGCCACAAACTTTGACTTCTCCTTTTATCATTAATCTTCTTTCACTCATTCTGCTCTCTCTCTCTCTCTCTGACTCTCTGTCACATCGGTTTCCTTTCACTGCTCTCTCTTCACTGCTGGCTGACAGGATGAAGAGCAGAAGGCCGTAAGTGTTCCTCTGTCTTGGCTTCAGTCTTTTACATGAGGGCCATTACAGAGAGCTTGGAGGAGTAGCCCAGCATCCTTCACATTAATATCCATCTGTGTTGTATGACCGATTACCACAAAAAACAACATTCCAACATGTTTCCTATACCTAGTAAAAGATGCACATCAGAACATGCAAATGCTAAAAGCTGATGGGTAGTAGCTTCAGCCATGTTGACTGTATACATGCCGTATGTAGATATTTTGGTGAAAATCATTTGTAAGCGCCACAGAATTGTAATTTAACAGCACACAGAAACAACAGATAATGTTAGCAGAACTTTTGGCTAAGCTAAGTAAGCTGAATTATCTTGAGAAGTTCAAACTTTAAGGCCGAGTTAAAACGCCTTCTTAACGTTTAATGGAAGACAATATAAAGTTTTTGGAGCATTTTTGTTGGTTTGTTTATCATGAAATGTAGATACACTTTAAAGTATGGTGCACGGTGGCTTAGTGGTTAGCACGTTCCCCTCTCAGCGCTGAGGTCTTGGGTTCGAGTCCACATCTGAGCAGAGTTTCCATGTCTGCGTGGGTTTCCTCCGGGGACTCCGGTTTCCTCCCACAGGAGGTCAGGTGAATTGGCTACTCTAAAGTTACCCTGGTGTGTGTATGAATGTGTATGTATGTATGTATATATGCCCAGATATTTTTGGCACTCTGTGCTGGGTGATGCCCCTAGTGCTCGATGCAGTCCTCCAGTAGCGCTTTTCCACCAAAATAACTCTGGTTCTTGAACTGGTGCCGTTCGGGCTTATGAGAACCTTGGTGCTTTTTAGTGAACCAGCCCGCGTTTCCACTAGTTGAACTGAGGATACGTCACAGTGTACGTCATCAACAAAGCGGAATTATAAACAAAGATGGCGGAGCGCATCGACTACTTGCGAGCATTTGTGCTCTTGGTACAAATGTTTGTTTCACTTCACAAGTCAAATCTAGAGCCGGTACATTCCCTCGTCCAGCTCCACTGCGCGATAGCTCCTTTTTAGAATCTCTAAAAGATTCTAAAAGATTTTAGAAAAGAAGCTAATTTCTTAGCTTCTTTAGCTTATCTATCACTCGCTCTCTTGAACAAACAAAGCCTGCCCGAGCTAAATCCTCCACCAGCTCGCTGTAGAGTTTCTCCTTTCTAATACTCCCCTCAAGTTTCTCCTGAATCTCCGGAGAACACCAAATAAATAACAAAAACTGAGTTTATTCAGTGGACCACTGTACACCACGAGGCGCCTCAGTGCGCAGGCGCGTTTGGTTCGCACTGAAAAACCAAGTATTTTTTGGTTCCCGCTTCGAACGAACGTTCTTGGTTCGGGCCGGTATTTTTGTTGGTGGAAACGCGCCGAACGGTTCAAAATTAGGTTCTTGAACCAGAACGGTGCCGGTTCCGTGTTGGTGGAAAAGCGCTACAGGTGGACGGTCGCTTCTGGTTGAGAGTACGCTGTGCACGACTGGCTGCCGCTTCTCGCCGGTGTGTGAGGTTGAGTGTGTGTAATTGGAGTATGTTGATTGTAAAGCATCCTTGGGTATAGAAGTGTAATGTTCATTCATTTATTCAAAGTTTGGTTGGCATTTTTACAGGAGAAATGTCAAAAATGGAGATACAAGGTTTTGTTCCAACAGCACCAATACTGTCACAATACTTCAGTCAGTCTAATGGTGTTAAACATTTGCTGACCTTCAGTTCCCAAGCAGTACATGAGCACCACTTGCTTTCTTATGCCTGGCAGAGCTGTATGAGAGTGCGAACATTTGATTAGTTAAGCCATTTACATCACCAGGGCTACACCTGTAAGCTTCAGTACGTTTTATATCTGATCAACTGGAAATATAGCAGAACTCCTTTTCTCTTCTGTAGCACCAGTAACGTATCCCACAATGACCCTCTAATGTTGAAGGAAGTAGACTTTTAAAAACCATTATGAGTAAAGTGGAACGCTCCCTCTGGTGTACACCCCTCAAGCTAGGTCCAGCTCTCCAGCTTCTCCGGCTACTTCTCCTAGCTTTGTTCCCTTGCTGGGCGGAGGGGCACATCTCTCTGCCAAATATCAGAGACCTGCTCGCCTTTCATGTGAGCTAACCACCTCGCTTCTAATGTGACTGCAGTCTGGCTGGCCATCTGCTGCTTGGCACCATGCCACGGCCCCTGGGCCCTGCACCAATCTGTGGGACACGGTGCCCCTTTCTTCAGCCTCCCTCTGCCCCCCTTCACTCGCTCCTCTAATGGTACACACATGGCTCTCTGTGAGCGCCGGGGCCAAATAAGGTGCGCCGAGAACGTATACCACTGGGACAGGCCTGAGATTTAATGTAGATCATATGTCTTTAGGTGCGTTAGTCCTGATAGCATTGTCTGTGTGGTGGCTGGACTTAAAAGAGAGGGTGTGAGTGGAGATTCAGGTTGCTGCTGAGCCAGAATAAGGGTCGTTTGCTGTTCCTATGCCAGCAGTTTTGGTCAAACATCAAATTTCCACACTTTTCCCCTTGCTCAAATGTAACTGCTCACCAGTATTGCTAGTGTTGTAGTACTCGAGTTCAGTCTCTGTCTCAAGACCATAAACGAGCAGTCTTGGGCTTGTCTTGGTCTCAGCCTCATTTGGACTAGGTCTTCTCTCAGGCTGAGGTGGACTCTGAAGTTGTTTTTGAGATCAGCCAGGTCCACTATGGCTGTGTTCAGACTGCAGGTGAACCAGATTTGTCCCTAAATTCTCTGTTTTTAGTAAATGATTTGTCTGTCCACACATCACCAGTCTGTCTGCTTGGGTTTCTGTGGTAACAGTGTAGGCGTCAGTAACCACACTGGTGACTTGGCTTCAGAGTTGCCAGGTTTGTGGTTTTCCCGCCAAATTGCGGTATCAATTTTAATGTCCTTGTGGGTAAAATTTCAGAGGTGGTAGGGTGTTGGTTTTTAAAATGTACCGTGACCATGTTGCGGATGCCTTAAATAGACTTTCTAATATTAGAAGTTGAATGGGATGTGAAAATATAGATTAATTTTAAGACCTTATAACTTCCTCAAACATCTGTGATCAGACTCTTTAGATTTTGGGTTAGTTTTACGTGGTGTAGGGCTGTTAACGCTGGGTTGGAAGCAGATACAAGAGGTCGAACACAAATGGCGAGAAGGTGTAGAATTTAATAAAGTCGTAATCAAAGAATAACAGTGAAACACAAACACACTGAACACGAGTGCTAACATGAACACTAAACAATGACTACCAAAGGACTGAGGCTCAGGAGGGTTTATAAAGGTATCTAATTATAACAGGAGGTTTGGGAACAGGTGTGGGCACAAGCAAAATGAGTGTGATGGGGGCAAGACAAGGGCGTAGACTTAAAGGGACAGAGCACAATGGCATGAAATCATGACAAGGGCAACCAAGGCAAGAGTTTTTCAGGACTTGGCAACCTGGGACACGCTTCTTGGATCTGTGCACTTCCATCACAGATTTGACATGTCATTCTTTGTCGCGTTTCAAGTGATGTGAAAGGCACTTTGAGATCCGGACTAAGACGGGTCTGTACAAATCTGAGTGAAGTCCGATTTCATGTACCTTTTGACTGTCCGGACTACCAACAATCTCAATAGGCAAAAAATCACATTTGGGCATGCTGTCTGAACATAGCCTATGTCTGTCTGAGCTGATGTTAATTAGACACTGAATTTTTTTGTTTTTTTGTATCATTAACAATCCATTCAAACAGAGCATAAATCAGTCGTGTCTAAATCAAATCTGCCTCAGATTGTACATTTACAGACTATAATATAATATAATATAATATAATAAATAATAATAATATTAATTATTTTATGGCTCCTGAGTGGCTAACGCTCACTTATCTGAGGATCGTGAGTTATGATGCTCG
Organism: Crenuchus spilurus; assembly: GCA_036984385.1. Lineage (NCBI taxonomy): Eukaryota > Metazoa > Chordata > Actinopteri > Characiformes > Crenuchidae > Crenuchus > Crenuchus spilurus. The sequence continues at coordinate 19,618 of BRDA01013469.1, read as the reverse complement.
AGAGAGCAAAAATTGACTGTGCTCTCTCTGGGCGGGTAAGATGGTACTCTCTCTCCAGCACTAAGTAATGTCAGCTGGCTCAGGCGTCTGCCAGGTGATCCATCAGAGCTGGGGGTCCTGCGCTTTCCTCTGAGCGCGTTGACTGCATGGCGGCAATGTATCGGCAGCAGTTTGAAAAGAGGCGGAGCTTGACTTCACATTCATCGGAGGAGGCCTGTGTTAGTCTGCAACCTCCTAGTCAGAGACTTTACAAGTGATGGAGAGAGTCCTAGCAGATGGGTGGGTCAGTTGACTACCAAACACATTGGGGAGGAAAAAAATTATACAAATTTTAGATTTACATATTATTCAGTGTATAACACAAATGTATGAAATAATATATAAGGCTATATAATAATAATATATTTACTGTTGCTATATTTATAATAATATGAATAATATTCTAATATAATAATATATGCATAATGATTAATGTACAATTAATAATCAATTAAATTGCAAAGTTTTTTTTATTTTATTTTATTTTTATTTTTATTTGTTTTATTAAAAATTGGTCTTAACTCAGGCCTGGTCTACAACACTACATATAGCTTATATTTAGTATTAATAAATAGCATTAGCATGCCATGCAGCATCAGCGACTATTTCAGTTATTAACAACTCAGTGTGGTGTGAGGCAAGTGTGTGATAATTTATTGATCATTACTAACTCATGACTAGAAGCTTCTATTCATTGTTTGCTACATTAGCCTGTCAGCTCTAGTTCAAATCTAAGCATGCAAGCTTTGCAAACCAAGCATGTCTTGACTTGACTACATGTGGAGAAAAGCTGAGTAATGGTCATCTACCTCCTCGTTTAGGTTTAATAGTCAGTTACTATAGCACATATAGTGTTCAGTAACAACTATGACTTTACATTCAGACCCTTAGGATTTAAAGTGTTAACTGGGTTTCCCTCCTGCTGCAGGCACAGACAGGGGGCTCTCCCCACTCCTCACCTAGCCACAGTGCCAGCTGCACCATGCCCATGCCCATCCGCTCCACCTCTGCCGGCTCCACCCCCACACATACACCGCAGGACTGCCTGGCCGGGGTCGGGGACGACGTGCTGGATGCCTTCTCTCAGGGTAAGAGAGCCTTGATATACACACCAACACACTCCATGTGAATTGGCATGATAGCCACTGCGTTTGCATTAGAACATCATGGACACAGTTTTATCCAAAAATTACTCACACTTGTCTTTTTCTCAGGTGTACCTAGAAATCTCCGTAACGATCTTTTGGTGGCTGCAGATTCCATCACGAATACAATGTCATCGCTGGTAAAAGAGCTCCACTCAGGTACTGAAATGGTTTGAGAAGCGAACACTGAAATAATGACGTGTTTAAGGTGATTCAAACATATCAAATGAAAAACTAATTCTTACAATAAAGTCAACTGATAGACAGCATTTGCATAGATTTACCATATTGTTGCCGTCATAAGAAAGTCGCAAATCTCTATTTTCCAAGTTTTGAATGGCAGATTTCCTTTTACGGACATTTTATGATTCATTTTTGTACAATAATACTTCTCAATGTACATTATATGATGGATGGACCAGTACAAATGCTCCAAACATCTTGTGACACCTTCTGTAAAGTTAGCAATTATAAGATCTGTGGTTTTGATAGCACAGTGGTAATATTTTACTCAGGTACAACCAACTGAGATTGTGTACACTACCAGTCAAAAGTTTGGACACCTTCTGGACATTCAGTGTTTTATCATTTAAAAATGTTCTGCATTGTAGATTAATACTAAAATCATCCAAACTATGAATAAACACATGTAATTATTTAGTAAACAAACAAATAAACAAACCAGAATTATATTTTACATTCTTCACAAGTAGGCACCTCTTGCTTAGATGCCAGCCTTCTTGGCATTTTCTCAGTCAGCTTTAAGTAAAATCTAAAACATGTTTTGGTTTGTTTAACACTTTTAAGTTTACTACATGATTCCTTATGTGTTCCTTCATAGTCTGGATGACTTCAGTATTAATTTATAATGTAGGAAAAAAAAGAAACATTGAATGAGAATGTGTGTCCAAACTTTTGACTGGTCCTGTATATTCAAAACATTATTTTTAAGTACATAAAATAAGACTCTGGAGACAATCTGAAGGAATGCACTCACATTGAGAGCATGTTCCTGTTTACTTTAGGTTTTTGCTGTTGGGAAGAATGTGCCTTAATATTAAGGCTGTACGACACAGAACAGCAGTGTTAGTAAATGATTGTACTTGCTTTACATCACTCCTCCATTAATAAAATCTGTTACACCCATCATCTTTAGTTAATAAAAGAGAGTAAACACAAAGACAACACTGTGATATGCTCATGTGCTAATAATAATAATAGTAATAACAAAATATAATTATTAATGTAAAATAAATAATAATAATAACAATGATAACAATAATAATAATAATAATAATAATAATTATTATTATTATTATTATTATTATTTTATTATTATTATTATTATTATTATTATTTTATTATTTTTTATTATTATTATTATTTTAATCGATTTTTTTTTTCATATTCTGCAATAAATCTGAAAATGATCTCAAATTTACAGTTGATGATGGTCTGGAGGATGAGGAGGTGCACATGCGGAACGGAAGGGATAAAGGTGAGTCATCTGCCGCCTCTTTGTTCAGTTTTATTTGTGTTTTCAGCCGAACACCAACTTCCTCTGTGATTCATTTCTTTTCTCTTGATTCAGCTGTAAATGAGGAACTGGGAAAGGGAACAAAGACATGCCAAAGCAAGGCATTTTTTAATCCTAAGCTGTAGAATAGAAAAGCTCATTTCATTTTCCACCTCAGCACTAGTGAAAAATGAGAAAAATTCAGCTGTAGCTTCCACAACATCAAAAGGCAATTCCTCCAGTTTTTCAAAATGCATTGTAGAGACTTAGTCCACATTTCTTTACAATGGTGGTGACAGGGAACCAAGTGTCACATCTACATAAATATAGCTGTTTTATTTTTTTAAGACTATTTTACCTCTCAACATCATGGATGTACCTCTCCATGAATAGAAAACAGCTGTAATGTCGTAATCTTCCATCAAAACAATGTCTTGGGTATCATAGAGCATATTTCGAACTATTTAATATAGTTATAGTTAGTCTAGCATTTAAGTAGCCATTCAGGGCCCCGAGTGGCTCAGCAGGCTAAGACGCTGACACTATGGCCAAAGGATTGCGAGTTTGAATCCCGGTCATGCTGTTTGCCATCAACAGCCGGGGCCCAAGAGAGCAAAATTGGCAGTGCTCTCTCTGGGTGGGTAGATGGCGCTCTCACTCTCTCTATCACTCTCACATTGCAATGTCCGCTGGCTCAGGCGTCTACTGATTGGCCCATTCAGAGCTGGGAACCCTGCGCTTTCCTCCAAGCGCTTTGGCTCCCCAGTGACGGTGTATCAGCGGTAGTTCGAAAAGAGGCGGTGGCTACATCTCGTGCAACGGAGGAGGCGTGTGCATGTCTTCACCCTCCTAGAGTCAGGGACAGTGCAAAGTGATGGGGAGAGTCCTAATGGGTTGGTTTAATTGGCGACTACCACATTGGGAAAGAGAGAAAATTGGGAAAAATTTAAAAATTAAAAAATAAAAAATGGGTGGAATTCTCTTTCTGACAGAGTTAGCACCTGGTCAGGCATGAGCTGTGTTTTAGCTCTCCTTTCTGTCTTTTTCTAGCTGAGTCTGAGTAAAAGAGTATGGAATATTACATGTAAGTATAACTAATAATAAAAACCCACTCAATAGTTGTACTCCCTACACATCACACAAAACTCTCTTCGACTGCCTGAGTCTGGAATGTTTCTTTAGCGCGGAGCACTCACGACCCCCCTAACCCCAGCCTGTGTTTTGTCCAGTGTCGGCGCAGAGGCATTATGGGAACAGGCACTCCACCCCCTCATTCTAGACGTCTGGATGTGACTGGCGAGAACCAGCGGCGACCCTCTTCCTGGCATTAGCACGTAGAGTAATGCATGCTCTTCCCAACCGGGTTTCACTATGTGAAACGAGCACTTCATCACATTTTTGCAGAGAGCAAGCTGTATCTACTAAGGAGAATATAAATATATAAATATATATAGCGCTCTATGTCTTATCTGTATAAACCTGTTGTAATTATGTAACAGTCTCATTCATGACTGCGAAGGAATGGCTTTTTTGTGCTTTGTCGCACCAAACTTTTATTGATGACCAATCTCAGAAAGGAAATCACACTGTGCTAATAGTCAGTGTCAACGCCGGAAGCTGGTCCGACTGATCTCCGCTGCAGCTGCGTCCTGTAGGTGTCCTCCTCCTCCGTATGAAGATTTTGTATATTTAGTGCTAATTCTTGTGTTGTTTGAGTTTTTTGCATGAGTTTCAAATCGGAGGAGCCTTGTCTTTAACCTCGCATGTGGCATTTCTTTTGACTGAGCTGAGAAAGTCCTCATCCAGTCATGTTCTTCAAACTGCTGCTAGTACACTCAACCCATGATAACGCGCCAGATCAGGGCTTTCCTATAGAGCCTACAGTGTTTGTCAGGGAAGTTTGTTGTTATCGTAAATGTCTGTGTTTTAACAATGTTGATTTAATTTATACCCCTCAAAAGCCTACCAATTAAGTCATATTGCATTCCAGCTGTATGATGGTCCATTTAAAAGGCCATTTTTAAGAGAGCTAAGGGAACTTAGTCCACATTTACATTTGCGAGACCAGGTTACGACACATTATCTTTAAATTAGTGGTGTTTTTCTGTAAAGGTTACTTCACAAGCTTTTTTTAGTTACTGGTTGTGTGCTAACGAAGTGAAACCGGTGCTCAGGGACTACGGAGAGAAGTGGAATGAAGTAGCAAAGCTTGTGAACAAATGGGTGGAATTGACTTCAAAGCAACGAGGGTCACAGGTCAAAGATTAGCACGGACTGTAAAATCTTTATGGAGGAGCCTGATTGGCTGCTAGTTGGTAGCCACCGGAGCTGTTGCAGGAGGTTGCTGTTGATCTGCGTAGACAAGACAGGAACGTGCAATGGGAAAAATGTTTTCCGGGAGGGCTTCGTGCATACATATATGGACGATCTCTTAAATGCTAATGTTTTACATTCTAGAGCTTTACAGTCATGAAGTAGAAAATGATGCTGTACTTGAATGAGAAGGACTTCAGGTTCACAATTATGTTGGGCATAATATTGATGTATATAATCATGTGTTCTGTCTGTCACGGGCTTGGTTGCAAATAAAGAGTAATATTATTTAGCATTACCGTATATACAAAGGACGGAAATATGAAGCTATTATTTACGACTGATGATGAATGTTCAGATTAGATCAATCCTTCGAAGGACTTGTCTTGAAGTTTGGTGACTTTAGGTGTTGAGTATAAATATTATTTAAGGGAACACTTTTGTAGGAGATTATAGATGGGCAATAGGCAATGATCCATTTATACTGTATTTCTATATCTCAGATGCTTGTAGTTCTACGTTAAGTCTACTGACTATCATGAAGTTCTCATTTAATGTTCTACACTGTGTAAAAATCTAATGTCTCCTTGTTAACAGTGGGTGTATTTAATTATGTTACATTTTCTTTGCAAACGTTTAGACATTTGATGAACTTTGTCATCATTATTCTTGATGTATGGTTTCCAGAAAAATAATCTAAGCAGGCATTTTTGTTTGACTTTTATTGTCATTATTTTATTAAAGAAAATGAACAATGAGTCATGTATCAGTCAGGTGTAGTAGATGGGCTTCAAAATCAAAACAATAACTCCTTTACTTTGCAATCATTACTGTACCATGTCAAGTATGAATCCAGCTGATCTTGTGCTCGAAAGGTGGCTATGAATGACCATGTTTAACATTTGCTACAAATATGAATGCAATCTTATGATGTAGGTGTGCCTAGATGTACTGTATAAAGTGCTCTATAAATAATAATAATTATAATAATAATAAAAAAATATTCTGCACATGTGCAAGTCAGCGCTTAGATAGTTTTAGTATGTGACTTTGTAGGAATGCGATTATTTATCTGTGTTCATTGGAAATCTTATTGTTCTGCCTTTAAATTTGTGCCAAACTGTTTGCCAACCTTTACTGTGTCCTTACGTCTCTGTTCTGCGTGTTTGTGTTTAACCACAGCCTATTGATTATAAATTCACTGAAGTAGTCCACTGAGAGGGTTACCAATAACAGAGAGCTTTAAAAGGTTGACACCCTATACAGAAATGAGTTGGTGAAATTAACCCTGAGGTCAGTGATTTACTGCCGCTGTGCTACTTTATGTAACAGCTTGGATAAAGTGGACCTGTGGTGTTGTCTGAACTGGCGAACTGATACTTTAAACCATGCTTGCTGTGTTTCTTTTTTACATGTCCCCATTGTAATTAGACTTATGATTTGTTTGCGAGATGTGTCACTTGAAATTACAAGCGCTTGTTAATTAATTTGACATTTTAGGGCTTTGCTGCTGTATTAATTGTTGATTGCAATGTTTGACTTTCATATTTTCAAAATCATGATTTGTGTCCCTTCAATGTATGTCTTTTTTGTAAATGATTAAAGTGAAATATATTAAAAAGAGATGTGTGCGTTCATTCATTAAAATAATGCCATACACCCAAATACACTGTGGGTACAAATTATAATATTGAGGCAACATCAGAATGTTGTGACGTTGGGACACTGCAACATGTAAATTAAAAACAGAATATAATGAAGTGCAAATTTAAACAGAATTTAATTGGCATAAAGTAAACTGAAAATGTATTGTTTATGCTAAAATACACGCACATTTTGAATTTGAGGAGTGTTTAAAAAAAAAAACTGGGACACGGAAATGTTTATCACTGCGTTGCATCACCTTTTAACACGCCTCTGTGTTTGGGGACTGAGGGGATAAACATCTACAGTTTTGAAAATGAAATGTTGCTGCACAGCAGTGTGGAGTCTCCATTGTTGTATTTTTCATTTCATAGTGCAGGAAATATTTTCAGTGAGTGACATGTATGGACTGCAGGCAGGTCAGTTTAGCGCAGACATTATACTGCAGAGCCATGCTGTTG
>BRDA01013469.1:0-7500 GCA_036984385.1 Crenuchus spilurus | reverse complement strand
CCTTAGGCTTATGTCCAGCAGCTCCACTGTTCCATTTTCTGTGCCGTGCTTGTCTATGGAGATTATACTAATATGCCGTTGAGCAATGGAATATGTGAGTTAGCAGAGTAGCTGAATTCACTATTGGGTTTCAGGGTGTAGTGTGTGTTGTATGTGCAGTGCCACTCTGCTTTAAATTACGCACATGCTGTTTTTTTGTTCTCACAGGGGATCCAAGCCAGGGAGGATCGTTTGGTCATTTTTTTTCTTTTGTTTGACTTTTGCATTGGACCGCCACACTTTTAGTGATGCCATCCAACACGGTCACCACCGCCGCCACTTTCAAAAGCTCCGACTTCAACTGTGACAGTGCTGGGAATGTCATGGTAAGAGATATCATATCATATATGTAGTAAATATGCACAGTTTATGAGCAAATGTGCATGTTAGGGAGTTAACAGTGTCTACACTGGACATGCTTTCGTGAGAAACGTCACCACATACGACCACTGCACAGACCTTTTCTGAGGCATGATGAAAGAATAGTCACATATTAAGATCATTTAAGCCAGAATTAAATGTATTATTGTATGTTTGAGTACGATTCCTACACTTCTCAACCCTCTGCCTTCTTCTGGACACTAAACATAAGCAGATCTTTTAAATGGAGCCAGACATTGTCCTCCCAGCCCTTTTTTATTGTGTGCAGAAGCCTCTTCATTACGGAATAGTGAGCTGAGATGATGAATGGCTGCAGCGTGTGCTGCCGCCGGGGTTACGTGTGCACAACACAATACGTGTGTAAACGTATCGTGTGTAAACACCTAGGCCTTGTTATCCTTGGCGGCCTTGGAGATACAAGCTGCTGTGTGTGGCGCGGGTGTGTGGGGTGACGTGGGTGTTGGCTGGTGTATGGGAGACTGCCGTATGGCTGATTTATAGGGGAATTCATTCTCCTCCTCCCGCCGAGCCGCGCCATGCTCGTAGCCCTGTTGCCTGGCAACAAGCTTTGCCTTAAATAACTGGCCGCCGACAGAAATAGAGCACAGCTATAGACGGTGTTATTGAGTTCACACAAGGCAAAGCCAAATTTCTGAGCCCTCCCTTTTTTTTTACATCCATTTATTAAAATCATTTGTTGGCTTGCAGGTATTGTGTGAAGAGTGTGCTCATGTTTGAGAAATGAGAGGCATCGCCAGCCTAGAGACACTCCTCAGTGTGACTGATGGACTGTCTGTAATGTAACTTCATTCGTATTGGTGTAACTAGTGCACCTCTAACAATTAAAATAACACAAAAGATGAACTGTGATATGCTTTATATTCATTACTAGGGATGCACAGAAATGAACATTTTTGGCAGGAACTGAACAAAATTAAACATTTGGCTGAATATTGAACAAGGTTTTTCTTTTATATAAATGATTAAAATAAAATTAGTAACTAAACTATTTCCCAAAATAAGTCTTGTAGTGAGTCAGGAATGAAAGTCTGTATTTTAATAAGTTGGTTTGACGTCATTAGGTTTAATAACATGAGTTTAACTGATTATTCTTTTATATTTGTATATAAAACAAAGACAGTAATATATGAATATGTATGAAGATGCATGTGTTACATTATTACTAATATTTAATAAAAAAAAGTGAAACAAAATCATGAAAATGGCTAAAATGATATAAGTCACATGGATGTTTTGTGTGTTTATTGTGAGTGTCATTGACTACAGACACTGAAACACTTCAGATTTCTTCTGGTAATTGTGAGACGGTCCCTAACACTACAGCTCGCCTCCACAGAACATGCGGATAATTCAAAGCTAGCACAAAAACAAAGCTAAGCGGCTGTATTCTGGCTTCATTATAATAAGTGCAGTTTATGAAAGGTTGAGGTTGTAGTTTGTTGTCTTCTTCTGTTTCACCACCAAACTGTAACTGTGCTGTATACAGTAAATATGCCAGTGTTAAATCAACACTATTAGAGTTAAATTAACACTGGGAGTGTTAAATTTTGACACCATCAGTGTTAATTTAACTCTAATAGTGTTGATTTAACACTGGCATATTTACTGTGTATCTGTGTTTTGTTGGTGAAGAAAAGAATTCTGAATGTCAAATGAGTCCAATATTAAAGTAAATTTACGGCAGTAAATGGACAGTCTGGCTCACGTCTTCAGCTGGGAACTACAAAAGGGAACAGTGTCATTAAAAAGGTCATTGTTCGGTATAAATTATTTGGTGTTTTTTCTGTTTGGCAAACAGCCTTTTTTGTTTTAATGTTGATACTGTTTGATTAGTAATGTAATCAGCTAACTCACATTGATCAACAATAAAAGGCTTGAAATGTCACTTTACATTTACAGAAAGAAAAATAACTATATTGAAATTTTAAAACAGGTTCTTCTTTTCACAGGTTCTTCCATGTCTGTGTTACTGTCACTCATTCAGTTCTAAATTCACTATTCACTATAGCACAAGGCCAAACTGCTCTGCAACCTTTAACTCTGAGCTAAAATGTGTATTTTATTATAAACCTGTGTGTAGTTTACAGTAAGAGCTTTGCCATTTTTTTCTTAACTTAAGAATCTGAAAATCGTATCCAATTGAAAATGGCATCTGAAAATATTCCACTGCTTCACAGGAAATTAGAATATCGTGGAAAAAGTTCATTTGTGTTCATTATTTAATTCAAAATGGTAAACTGTCAAATTTTATATTTATTACATGTAACGTCAAATATTTCAAGCTCATGAAAATGTGAAATCATTACAAATTTGAGAAAATGACTATCAAAGCAGTGTCAACATTAAAACAAAAAAAAGGCTTGAAATGTCATTTTATATGGAATGATGATTAATAGGGGTGTAAAAAATAACCGATTTTGACTTAAACGATGTGAGTGCATCGATACATGGACCCCTGAATCGGTCTATTTGACATAGCTGTCAATCGGTTTGGTGTTACTGATGTGCTTCTGCTGCTTGCCCGCACCCCTCCCCTCTCTCTCTTGCGTGTTCTGTCTCTGACAGGGTTGCCAGGTTTGCGGTTTTCACGTCAAATTTGGCTTGTTTGAAAATCCAGTTGTGGGTGAAAATTCAAGCGTGGCAGGTGCAGCTTTTTGGGCTACTTTTAAAAATGACTGCGGCCGCCAAAAAACAAGAAAAGTGGGTGTTGGAGATTAAATGCAACAATAAGAACAAGGAGAACATAACAACATAAGGAAGTACAGCCTGAAAAGGAGAGCAGGATAGAGTGAAAGAGACAGAGAGAGAGAGAGAGAGAGAGAGAGAGAGAGAGAGAGACACACACAGAAGGTGAAGAGAAAACAGTCGCTAGCTAATATGTCAGGTAAACGGGGGAAATACGGGTATTACAAGGACTGGGAAAAAGAAAAAGGTTTGATGTAATGTATTAAAAGTGTTCCTAATGATGAGAAAAAGGCAGATTGTAAATACTGCAGATGTGAAATGAAAAAGTCAGTTCCTTTTTTTTTTGCTAATTGTTACTGTTAAATTTGGACTTGGACATAAAACTGTTATAAAATAACTAATAAACACTAATGTTGCCGTATTAATGACATAATAAATCCCTTATAAACAAAATAGTAAGTCATACATTCATCGTTGTTTTGCCATTTGCTTCAAATGTGTGACACATATTTTGGGCTAGTTCAAGCTTCTGAAGGGCGGGTTTTAGACTGACTTTGGGCTGGATATTTTTGCTGGACCTGGCAACCCTGGTCTCTCATTAACTGTCATGATACTTGTCACAGTCACGTTTGAAAGACAAACCTGTCCGACGCACATATATACTGTACAACGCTCCACCGAGCTTAAAATTTAAAGTTTGGAAGAAGTTCGGTCTTTAAATGAAGAGCGGAAAAGATTTGGTGAGACGACATGAGGAAAGTGGCAATGACGATGCTAGCATAGCACCGCTAGCCCAACAGAAAAACAGGAATTCTTCCAGCCAAAACTCGACCACAGCTCAGGTAGAGCCAAAGTAATAACAGCCTCAATAGCCCGGTTCATTGTCAAAGACTTAAGACCATACTGTGTGGTGGAGAATGAGGCTTTGGGGACTTGTTTAAAACATTGGAGCCCCGGTACCACATCCCAACGCCACAGTATTTTACTGTTTCTGACTTCACATGTCAAATACAACTTTACTAGTTCTCTAGTATTTCATTAATCTGTCTGAAAGCAAAAATACATTTTTAGTATTAAATTATGTTGAATTACAATGTAAATGATCTATTTTAAACAAGTAACTCGTATTATTTGTATTATTGAATCGGTCCAATTTAAAATAAATCGTTTCTGAATCGTATCGTACCGCATGAATTGAGATACATATCGGATCGTCATTGATTGGACAGATACACACCCCTAATGATTAAATATATGATAGTTTACCTTTTTGATGAAATTATGAACACAGGAAGGTTTGTTCACTATTTTTGGAGATGCACAAGTAGGTGCATTGTTTCAAAATCTGTGTATTGTTACACCCTTATAAAATGGACTGATATGGATTCTGCATGTGATGCAACCACATATCAACGAGTGCTCTGGGCACCTACCACTGTCCTGTATAATATTTTTTAATTTTGTGAAAGAATTGATTATTTATTATAGTTTTTAATTTTTTTTAATTTTTTTATTTTTTTAAAATTTTTTTTTAGTAGAGTCCGTTTATATTGTTTCTCTTTTTCCAAAACTCCAGATTGTGCAGGTACTAAAACACCAGTCGATTTCTTGATTACTGATGTAATGTACAGGACCTGTTGTATTGAACTACATCTGTTTAATCCGAGAACCCAAAGCTCCAGTCCTGCTGGTCAGGTTGTTTTCTGCTTAGTGTACTGATTTTAGAGCAGGAAGGTGCTTTTCAAGTCAAGTCCAGGGCTGTGGCAACATTAGGATCATCTTTTCTCCTCTGTCCACCCTAGGGTGCTTGGCTGGCAGGAGAGTGAGAGTTGATGGGTGGGGGGGGGCATAGTTGTTCTAGACAAAGGGGAAAAAGAAGGAGGGGAGAGAAAAGCTGCCGAATGTCTTTGTAACTGTGTCAAGTGGGAGCTGAAAGTGGTAGGTCAGCTCAGCGGCTATAGAATCCTCGCTTCATAGTGGCTAAAAGGGAGGTGTCATTCAAGCACCGCGGCTTTTCTCATTATCTAAATATCCTTGTCTGTTAATACAGAGCGAGAAAGAAGCCCATTCAGCTCCTGCTTATATTGTAGGGTGTGTTTCAGGAAGCATGTCATAAATAGCAGTGGAGATCATTTCATTCACTCCTGTCTTCTTGAGTTGAAAGGAAAGTGGGTTTACTGCCAGTGTCTGAACAGAACTGTATATCACAATAAAAGTGCATTGACATACATAAGCAAAGGCACATCAATGGCAGATTATACTATAACAGAGAACCTGTTTTTGAGAGGTTAATCTAGTCCTGAAGGACAACATCACTAGAGTGTTTATCATTCCACCTCATTTAACCCACCTGTTTCAGCTCATTCAGCTAATTAGCAATGCCTCATAATGTTAATAGCTTATGTATTTAATGTGCATAAAAGGAGTAAGTACTATGCAGCAACATGAAGGTCTCCAGTATGCTGAATGACATGCTGCTGTGGCTAAATATTATAGTATGCAGCTAGAGCTATGTGACATATTCGATAATTAGGGATGAACCATATAATTGGCAACCAAAATTATATGTCAGAAAATGGCAAAAAACACTTTTGGTGTTCGACTGAATAAGTGAAAAGGCCGAATAATTTATGCCGAACAATGAAGTTTTTAATGACACTGTTACCTTTTTGGACATTCAGAATTGTGCAAAACACAGATTCACTAGTAGTTACAGTTTATTGGTGAAATGGAAGAAGCCAACAAACTACAATCAAAACCTTTACTAAACTACACATACGGTGAAGCCGCTTAGCTTTGTGTTTGTGTTAGCTTTGTGTTAGCCGCTTAGCTCTGTGTTTGCTCTGTAGCGTTAGGGACCATCTTAAAATTAACAGTTAAAAAAAAAAAAGTTACATTAAATATTAGTAATAATGTAACAAACATGCATCTTTATACATATTCATATATTATTGTCTTCTGTAATTTTTCTAACATTTATTTTATATACAAATATAAATGAATAATAAATTAAACTCATGTTATTAACCCTAATGATGTCAAACCAACTTAATAAAATACAGACTTACATTCCTGCTGTTGTTATTTCAGGAGGATGTAACAGTGGATGGCACCACCTGATGATCACTCTATAGACAGATGATGCTGGATGCTATATACTTATGAGAGGAATAGCAATATAATATATATATATATATTATATAATAGAACAGCATTCATGCAGTACAAAGTATGCTATTTCAAACACATTGTTTTGATCTGTCTTCATTTAAGTCTCAGTTGAAACCTTTTCTTTTTTCTTGTGACAAGGTTGTATAATTGTAAAGCGTCCTTGGGTTTGAGAAAGGCGCTATATAAATTGAACATATTATTATTATTATTATTATTATTATTATTATTTTAGAAGTGGGAAAATCCTCTCTGTAGGCTCTCCAGGATATGATTTTTATATCCCTGGGCTAGGAAGCACAGGTGTGGTATGTTTTTTTTGTGACAGAACGCTTGTCATTCAAGCAGACTGAGAGTCCAAAGCTGGAGAATGACCTTCCTGCAGTGGAAAGGCCAGCGCTCAACATTCCGGTCCGCAAAGTGGGGCGACCCGGCCGCAAGCGCAAGCACCTCCCCGTGAGTACTGACCAAACACAGTGAATACACTAATTCCACTAGTATTACATGAGCTCGATTGGTTATAAATGGTTTTATATGGCAGATCTTTGCATCTTAAATAATTATAATAATATATTAATATAATAATATATAAATATAATAATTATTTGATGAACAGGGCTGTAATTTTAGTCAGTAACTGTAAAAGCTGTACAAAATTCTCAGGGCAGATATAAAAGGGTTAATTTGTAAATAGATTATTGAAAGTATAGAGTAAAATAATAAAATATCTCTAAATGCTAATTGTTTTAGTATTTTTTTTTTTATTTAATCATTTTTTGATGGAACAGGATGCACATAATTAGGTTGTATTGTGTGCATGAATTGCTCCGTCCTATAGAAGTATACTCCTTGTTTATTGGTGCAGATAAAACTGTTATATTCTGCGCAGTGTGTGTATTTGTGTGTGTTTACCTGGCCTGGCAGTGGCCTGTGAGGCTCGGCTGTGTGGCTGCAGCTCATGTTGCCCTCTATGAATGTTTAGACGGTCTTGTGTTCTGACCTCTGGCAGAGGCCATGTCTGGGTCACTGGGTCACTGAGGGTGTTGCATAACAGTCATTCACTGTCACAGGCTGCTGACTGACTCATTTATCTGCTCCTTTTAATACTTTCTCTCTGTCTCTCTCTGTTTCTCTCTCTCTCTCTCTCTCTGTCTCTCTCTCTCTCTCTCTCTCTCTCTCTCTCTCTCTCTCTCTCTCTCTCTCTCT
>BRDA01013468.1:16233-27319 GCA_036984385.1 Crenuchus spilurus | reverse complement strand
AAAGTGAGTGTGCTGGGTGGGTGGGGTCCTTCATGATGCAGGTGGCCCTTTTTCTGCATCTAGAGGTGGTGATCTAGATGTCCGTGGTGGTGGGGCGGCTGGCTCCAATGGCCTTTTGTGCAGCTTTCACCACCCTCTGCAGAGATTTCCTGTCTGCAGCAGAGCAGCTGCCATGCTACACAGTGATGCTTGAGCACAAGATGCTCTCCACCATGCACCTGTACACTGTAAAAAAATGATTGTTGACTCAACTTAACTCAGTCAAGTTATCTTTTTTTTTCTTTGACTCAGTTAAGTTGTAAGGACTTGACATGTTAAGTTTATACAACTTAAACTTAACATGTCAAGTCTTTACAACTTAACTGAGTCAAAGCAAAAAGATAACTTGACTGAGTTAAGTTGAGTCAACAATCATTTTTACAGTGTAGAAGGATCTGAGAACTGAGGATCCGAGACCAGCTCGCCTCAGCCGTCTGAGGAAGTACAGCCGCTGATGTGCCTTCTTAACCAGACTGGAAGCGTTGTTGCTCCAGGTGAGGTTGTCACTCAGGTGTACACCCAAGTACCTGTAGCTGGGGACCACTTCCACCTCAGATCACTCCCTGTTTCAGTCTAGACTTGGACTTGACTATTAAAAGTCTTGGTCTTGACTCTAATTTGATATATCCTACATTTACATTTGAGGCATTTAGCAGACGCTTTTATCCAAAGCAACTTATAATTGGGGTTAGGTGCCTTGCTCAAGGGCACTTCAGTCTTGACCTGCCCTGGGATCGAACTGGCAACCTTCAGGTCACCAGACCAGATCCTTAAACATTAGGCCAGATAAGAATAGGACAACATTCCTCTCCCTAAACTTGGGTCTATTCACTTCCCAGATGTTTACAGACTGTTGTTAACAGAAGAGGAGATGCTACACCGCCCTGTCACAACTTTTGTGAGATGTGTTGCTGCCATCAAGTTCTAAATAAGTTAATATTTTTCACAAAATGATAAAATGTCTTACTTTCAACATCTGACGATACACAAACTGCAGTGGATCCATTGAGGAGTACAACAGTGTATTGATGTGCACCTCAAGACAAGACTCTCAAAGCACTTGATGATGATGGCCATAAGTGCAAGGGACAGTAGTCATTTAGGCACTGATGACTGCTTTGGCACCAGCATGATGGTGGCCACCTTGAAGCAAATTGGAATGACAAAGCTGCTCAGAGCGATGACGCCTGTGAAGACGTCTGCCTGCTGGTCTGCACATCCTTTGAGCACTCTGCCAAGAATGTTGTCTGGACCAGTTTTCCTCACATACACTGTGGTTAGACAACAAACCTGTGTTGATAGGGGAGGTATGGTTTTCCTCCCCATCATGTCATTCTGTGCCTTGAACTTAGAGTAGAAGTTGTTCAGCACATTTGAAAGGGTGGGATTACTCTCACAGGTAGGTGGAACAGTCATGTAGTAGGTGATGGCCTAGATGCTCTCCCATATATGCCAGGTGTCACCACTGTTCTGAAAGTGGCTGTTTATGCTCTGTCCGTGTGCGTGCTTCACTTCTCTGATGGTCTGGGACAGTTTGGCCCTTGCCGTATTCAGGGTTGTCTTGTCATCTGATTTGAAACTAGGATCTCAGGCTCTCAGCAGTGCACGCACTTCTGCATGCATCCACAGCTTCTGGTTTGGTTGTGTGGTTATGGCCTTGGTGTTAGTGACATCATCATTGCACTTTTTGTTACTGATGTCATGTACTCCTCCAAGTTGGTGAAGTCTCAAGGCCTGAAGTCTCAAAGAGCAGATATGGCTCACTGCTGCCCAGGTTTTCACCTCTTTCAGAACCAGTGTTGAGCATCTGACGAGTGGCCTGTATGCTGGAATTACCATAGCAGAGATGTGGTTTGAGTATCTGAGGTGGGGATGGGGCTCTGCCCTATACACACCAGGAGGGTTTGTGTAACCATTAAGGTAACTTCTCACTTCTGCTCAAATCGGTGTGCCTCTATTTGTATGTCTCTTGTTCACTTATCCAGTATTTGTCGTGTTATTGTCACAGTCCTCGTTGTTATTGTCTCTTTGGTTATAGTGAAAGTGAAATTGCACTCCTCTTGTCCTAGAACCTTAGTCTTAATAGCTTAAGGTTCCCTTCTCTTGTTTACTCTTTAAGACTTGGTTCATGCTATCAGAAAGCCTTTTAGTTTTTGTTTCACCTGTATAAGCAATTATCCATTGTTCATTTACTTTGGTAACTTGGTTTATCCTGACAGATGGCTGACAGTGAGGTCATTAAACTGCCATGTCTGGGTTGCCCATTCCAGTTGGGAATGCTGTATGACTGCCGCAGAGATACTCTCATCCCAGGTACAAAACATATATGTGAAGAAAAGGCAAGCACAGAACACAGCACTAAGACTAATCAACATCATTAAGACAGAAACCAACACAGGGACTAAATAATACATGAAGACAGAATACAACATTAAACCTAAACACCAAATTAAGGCAGTCTACATCAACATTAAGACAGAACCTTGATATTTTTACTTCAGTATAGTCATACCATACTTTGTCTCTTGTGGTAAATGTTTTGGTAAATTAGGCTGAGGGGTGTTATTGACCATCAAGACAAGACAGCTCATAAGGTAGAAGAGATAGTTTACTTCAGTATAGCCGTGCTTCTTGAACTGTAAACATTATCACAATACAGCATGTAAGAAACACCTGTAAAATACATCTAAACTCAATGTTTAACATGAAAAAATTTTTTAAATATACACATCAATTTATAATAAATGTTAATAAAACTGGCAACGCTGTTTAATCCACTGCTTCCTGTTTCTTAATTACAGGTATCACACTCTGGGACCCGGAGATGCTGAAAAAGCAAATAAACACTCGTCCACAGGCAGAAACTAAATTCAACATCATTACCTCAGATTCCAGTGAAGACAAATCTGAAGCTCTGAATGTAAATGCATCCCTTCAGGCGAGCTTTCTTGGTGGTTTAGTTACTGTGAATGGAGCAGCAGAATATTTAAGTGACAAGAAAAAATCTAAACACCAGTCTCGAGTCACTCTGCAGTATAAGACCACCACACGGTTTGATCAGCTGACCATGGAACATCTTGGGGTCGGGAACATTAAACACTGTAATGTGTTTGAAGATGGTTCTGCCACACATGTTGTTACTGGCATCCTCTATGGTGCCCAGGCTTTCTTCATTTTTGACCGAGAGGTCTCATCAAATGAAAACCAACAAGACATACATGGAAATCTGCAAGCATGCATCAAAAAGATTCCTTCAATATCAATTGACGGTGAGGCATCTTTAAAAATGACAGAGGCAGAAAAACAGCAGAGTGATAAATTAAACTGTACTTTTCATGGAGATTTTGCTCTGAAGAACAATCCAGTCTCATACGTTGATGCCATTAAGGTGTACTCAGACCTTCCAAAGCTTTTGGGGGAAAATGGAGAGCATGCTGTACCAATGATGGTGTGGCTTCATCCTTTGAATAAGCTTGACACATCGGCTGCTAAGCTGGTTCGGGAAATAAGCATCAGTCTAGTGCAGCGTGCTCGTCATATTATTGATGATCTGGATGATGCTGCTGTGCAGTGCCAGGACTTGATGAAGGTAGATATGGCCATTCAGTTCCCTGAAATCAAGACCAAGCTCAAAAAATTCAAAGCCCTGTGTTCAAGTTTTAAAATGGTGTTCCAACAACAGCTCTGTAAGGTTCTACCATCTATAAGAGGAGGAGGAAAAGAAGAGCAAGAGCTTGTTACCATTTTAAACAGCATAGAAAGGTCCCCCTTCCAGAGCTATCTCATATCTGCCTGCCTCAAAGACCAAGAAGAAGAAATAAATGTCCTCAGATCTTATTTGAGCAACATGAGAGATATCCCTGTGTTTTCCTCCAACAATGACATGAACAAAGGAATGCTGAACTCAGCTAATGAGTATGTGGTGGTTTTTGCATTCTCATCCATAGCAAAAGAGGATGTGCACCTTTCTGACATGGAGAAATATGTAAGAGATGTATCAGAGAACGATGACAAGCAGATCTGCTATAAGGCCAGTTCTCCAAAGACAGGGCAATGGTTCAGTAGTGATGTCGCAAAACTCACCAGACAAAATGTCCAGTTGTTCTTAGATTTCAAAGATGCCAACAAGGAAAGAGAAAATACTGCATTCTGCATCACATCAGTACCACACAAAGACATCATGGGTTCAACAATCCATGTTTATGAGAAGGGCTTTCTATTAAGTTCAGAGTTTGAGCTTCCATCAAAGCCACCTGTGCCGTCCGTTGTCCAAGAGGAACACAACAGCATTCAGTTAGAAATGAAGCCACTAGTTCATGGTAACAAAAGTGTACAATCATATATAATCTCATATCAGACTGAGCAGAATTCAGAGTGGAGAGATGTGAACTCAGGGAGCAATTCTCTACAAGTCACTGTCAGGGATTTAGAGCCAAATACAAAATATCGCTTTAGATGCCAGGCTGTGTGCTGCCCAGGGGTAAGTCTTCCTAGTGACAAGACACCAATTTTCAAGACCCGTCCATGTAGCCCTCCTGGGCTGCCCAAAGAGAAATGTCTAGAATCAGAAGCAATGACCATAACCTGGGACATTCCTACATCTGTTGGAGAAAAAGCTGAAGTCATTGAATATATCATAGAATACAAAGAACACACACAGGATGGGAAAGGTAAACCATGGCTTCAGGTGAAATCCACAAACAGAGAATGTATCCTGAAAGCACTGAAACAAGAGACGTCTTACACAATTAGAGTTTCAGCCAACTGTGCTAAAGCAGGAATAAGTCTTCCTGGTGCTGAGACTGTGCTAACTACTCTAAAGCCTTCTGACAAGTATAAACCAGCATCAGCTGGTACCAGAAGTCAGCTATTCTTGGAACAATCAGATGTCTTAGAAAAGGGCAATCCATCTGTCCGTGTACTAGATCTGCAGAACCGGTACAATGAGACTGAGGATATAAATCTGTGTGTGTTTGGAAAAAAAGTGGAGGCAACAAAAAACAAAGTGATACTGATGCTTGGAGCAACAGGCTCAGGTAAAACCACCCTCATCAATACAATGATCAATTACATTCTGGGTGTAAAGTGGGAGGACCAATATCGATACAAACTGATCAATGAAGTAACCAACAGATCACAGGCAGAAAGTCAGACAAGTAAAGTCACGTCATATGAGCTCTACAACCAACCAGGTTTTCAGATTCCCTACTCACTGACCATCATAGACACTCCAGGATTTGGGGACACCAGAGGAATAGAACAGGACAGAAAGATTACAGAGCAGATTAAGAACTTCCTTTGCAATCCTTTGACAATACAACAGATTGATGCCATCTGCTTTGTTATTCAATCTTCTCTTGCCCGCCTGAGTGCCAGCCAGAATTACATCTTTAACTCAATTCTCTCCATTTTTGGCAAAGACGTGGCCAACAACATCATGATAATGGTGACCTTTGCAGATGGGAAAGACATCCCAGCTCTAGAGGCCATCAAAGCAGCTAAAGTGCCCTGCCACAAGGACAAAAAAGGACAACTCACCCATTTCAGTTTCAATAACACAGCTCTTTATGCCCAGAAGACAGAACCCCGTCATTCTGATACTGATTCAGATGATGACAGTGATTCTGATGATGATGATAAAAGGAATAAGATGACTTGGAAATCAACCTTCAAAAAAATGAAAGCATTTTTTAAAACACTGGAGAACATTGAAAGCAGAGATCTCAAACTGACTATCCAGGTTCTGGAAGAGCGTGAACGTCTTTCTAAAGCCATGCAGTCTCTAACCCCACAAATCAATGCTGGTCTTTCAAAGATGGCTGAGATTGAAAGCATAAAACAGCTGCTGAAACACGAGGATAACAAAATGAAGGAAAACCAAAATTTTGAACAAGAGGTAGATGTGGTCAAAGCAGTTAGAACCAATGTTAACAACTTTACTATGAACTGCAACAGGTGCTTTGTCACATGTCACTCTGAATGCTTCCTTCCCCTAGATGATGAGAAAAGCACTTGTGCTGTATTCAACGATGAAGGAAAATGTGTGATGTGCCCTGGAGGCTGTGATTATTCTAGTCATCAAAGGGAGAGAGCCGTGTGGTCATACAAAACAGTCAAAGAGAAGAAAACTGTCCAACAGGTGCTGGAGAACTTCTACAAAGCAAAGGAAACCTACATGAACAAAACAGAAATAAAGGAGAAACTAGATGAAGAATTAAAGATGATTCAGAAGAAGCTGATGGATTTGGTTTACATTTCTCTAAAGTGCCTTTGGAGGCTGGATGAGATTGCACTGAAACCGAGATCTCTGTCTGCAGCAGAGTACATTGATGTAATGATTCAGACAGAGGAGGATGAGAAAAAGCCTGGCTTTGAGGAACGAGTTGTTAGACTGAAGAAAATGAAGGAAGATTGCAGAAATATGGACAAACTTGCAGAAGGGAAAGATGTTTTTCACTTCAGTTAACTTGAATAAAGTTCTCAGACCTCATAAACAGAAGACTGTAAATTATAAAGTACAGTGAGATTAGCAGTGGTGGATTCAGGAGGTTTAAAGGGCAAAGAAATATATCATTAACTAAATAGTCTTTATATCCTTAATTACAGTTAACATTGTTATTGGGGGATCCGCATTCAAAGTACAAGTATAACCAAACCTCTTTAATATATTCTCATCTAACTTAGAAGAACCTTCAAGAAGGATTTTTACACTTCTGCTCAATTTCCAAACTGAGTCCATAGATTAGCTGAGCAGATAACTGATTAGTTAGCTCCCTGACTAGGCATCTGGGCTAAAAAGTGATACATCTCTATATAAACATGATTTAATAATGTATCATTTATAAAACTCAGTCTTTACTTCAGATATAGTTTACTGTATTTCTCCTCTGCATTGTAATACAAAACACACACGTTAATGTCTGCTGAACTTTTAGATGATTACTAAATCCTCCATGTGTTTATTTACCTTTTATAGACATTATTAATCTGTTAAAATGTAAATCATTTGATTATGTTAATTCATGTTAAATGAACAAGTTGTCTGTTTTTGTTTTTTACTGTTACATATTTGACTTTACTCTGTGCATCATGTTTTTTTCCATTTACTGAAATGAATTTACCTTCAGTTGTTCTTTATGTTATGCACATTTACTCAAGTTAGCTTAGATAAAATGTTATTGTCACTATAGATCCACAACAGTATGTTTGTGCACAATCATTTTCATTGTTACATACATTTATGTTAAAATTATATATGTCATCAAATTACAATAAAATGCATCTCTAACACAATGTATTTGCATTCTTTATAGTGAAATAATCAATGAATATCACAGGACACTGTAAAATGATTTAGTTTTAGTCTCAACACTATATTTAACTTATTGCCATTTCAACACAGTTTTAAAAATATATATTTTACATTTCACATGTTCATCACCAACCTAAAATATTTTGGTGCTGTTTAAAGTATTAATAACACTAGAAAAATTATTATTGACAGTAATTGACTATAACATGCTTGTAGTGATACATACATTCATTCTGCCAGACAATATTGTTTAGCAGGATATAAAATGTTTTTAAATATGTAATGTTATACAACCTGATGGATAACTACAAATAACTACATGGTTGTATATGAAGTGAAGAAATTAACACAGCAACACATTAAAAATGCTTCTCACTTATACCTTGTTTAAAATGAGCAGAAAATTCCACTGGCTGGTCAAATGACACATTTTGTTGATTCTCTGAGTAGAAATAAGTATCAAATCAGTTGATCTATGAAGCAAAGAAATGAAAATATGTTCTGCACATTTTAACGCAGATTCTAATGATTTCTGAATCTAACATTTTGGAATAAATAAATCATAAAATATTTACAATATTTAATGAGCCGTAACTTTTATTTTCAAATACTTTTATTAGATTTTTGTATTTAATGCAAACATCATACAATCAACAAGACATACAAAAAATTATATGTAAATGACAATAACATTACCCACAACCCACACAGCAACATCATACTTATAATAATAAAAGTAATGAGTAAAAGTAACAAACTAATAAATTGTTATATGTAAACATACAAAGACTGTCAGTTATTCCTGTTATACCAGTTATACCTACGTGTACTCCCATATCTTTAGTGGGGAAGTCTATGTGAAAATAATTCAAAAAAGGCTGCCACACTTTAAAAACTCTCTGAACGGATCTTCTAGTTGCATATTATAATTTCTCCAGCTTTAAGAAGGATGTTATGTTCCTTACCCTTTGACCATGTGTGGGAGGGCTGATTTCCAATTAAATAGAATAAGGCAACTGGCCTTTTAAAGATGTAAATGCTATTGCATCAGCTTGGGCAGATGACCTTGCCCACTCATCTGGGACTACACCAAAGATAGCTGTTTCAGGGTAAGGGTCAACTTTCTCTGTTAAAGAAAATGTCTCAAAAATAGAAAGTAGGCAGTTTGGATTTACATCTGGGTATATTTTTGCAAGCTTACTTAGAGAGATGAAGCCTATGAAATACTTTAAATTGAAGCAATCCATGTCTTATGCATATAGAGGTTGAATGTATCCTCCTGATAGCCGATTGCCAGAATTCCTCTGAAATCACAACCGAAATCCTTATTCCAAGCTGCTCTGATAAAATCCAGTGTTGGAAATGAGCTGTAACTTTTGCACAGGATAAAATTTACACAGTATTTTTTTTTAAATGTTAAACTCAGTAAATTAAGAATAATTATACAATAAAACATGAAAGTCAATCAATCAATCAAGTACAAAAAAGAACTTTTTTTTTTCAAGACCTACTTACAGTTTCAGCCGAGAACCCATCACTGTTGATACATTTCCATGACTCGTCTGCAAAAAGGAGACCAACGAAAAGACACAAAATAAAAAAGGCAGAAAAAACTGAGTAATGATCCAATAATTAATACCATATTGTATACCAATAATACCAATAATACAGCTGTAAGCTTTGATGTGGATTAATTGACAATGTGATCCTTGATGTGGATTTTAATTAACAATACAAATAATTTATATATTAATTATATATGGTGAAATAGTAAAGGAAATGTTACTAGTTTAAGTAATAAGTATTTCACTCACTATTTTAGTCAATGGTAGCCTAAAACTAAACTCAGGGTATCAGGGTTACTATAAGAGTAAACACTGACAGTTCACAATTTTGAATGAATAAAGTCTGAATGAATAAAGTCACACAGGGAGAGAGAGAGACAGTGAGATACAGAGAAAGACATATGAAAGCAGACGTTTGGGCAGTTTGATGGTCTGGAGAATTCGGCATTTGTTTATAAGGTGACCAGACATGTCCACTTTTTGAGACTTAAATAATACCAGAGTGTCTCAGACGAAAGTGTCAGCCTGTAACTGCTGTACCATTTAAGGTGGAACTGGAATTATTTTTTAAAATCTGTTCCCATGTCAAGTCTGTACTAAACACCAAACACCATTCTTTAACATTATAAGATTTTTTATTTTATTTTACACAAATACATAGCAGTTAGGAAGCAAAATGACTTAAAATAACCAGCATTTTGCCAAGCTTGGGAGCTTAGCTCCCTAACGGTAGCTAGCTAGCTAGCATTGTTAGCTGAGCTTTTTTGCCTAAAGAATACCAAACACAATTCTTTAACATTATAAGAAAATTATTATTTTACAACAAATATGTAGCAGTGCGCTGGTTATAGAAATAAAAAGAGTTCAATTTAAAAGTGTTTTCCTAAGCTCGCTGACGTTAGCCAGTTGGTTATCTAGCATTTTTAGCTAAACTGTATAAACAGCTAACACAAGTAAAATAATAAAATACATAAATCAGCAACTTAGCCCAACATAAACACTCTAAACATGTACAAACAGTCTTTAAGATAAGTAAACTTTATTAAATATTGCTCACCTGTGTTAAGTGAAGTTACTGGTATCCGTTGGTAAATGTCCATTGGTCCTCGTGCTGAGTTTGAATGTGACTTGGTTCTGTGCTGTCAGAATCCGTACAACAGCACTAACACTTAAGGCTGGTTTATACTTGATGCCTCGTGCGCGGTGTGCGCGGCAGAAGAATACACGGTTACGCATCTGTTTCCTTTCATTATTAAACGTATTTTATGTGTTTTTTGATAATTACTGTGTTAGGATAGGTGGATAAGTGCTTACAGTATGTTATTTATGTATGTTCTGACAAAATTCGGTTTACGACGCGAACGTAGGAACGGATCAACGTCGTAACCTGGGGACTACCTGTATATTTATAATAGGGATGTGGTGGTAATAGTTCATAGTTTGGTACCACAGTAATATCACACACATACCACAGGACATTTTAGTAAGTGACCACTCTTTGGTTTCAACTGAAATGTCTTAAGACACAACATCTCTATGTCTTAAGAGAAATTGATGTCTTAAGTCATGCCTTGTCTTAAGACACACAAAATAATTATTTGCATGTCTTAAGACATTGTCTTGCATGTCTCAAGATAGACAATGTCTTCACCCATACATCTTAAGATGTCTCAAATGTCTCAAGACATCTTATGACATACCATGTAAGCCTCTTAAGACATATTAAGACACTTTGACAGCTGAGTATGTTCAGAAAAATATGTTGTACTTGTACTGATTCAAGAAAGCTTTAGAGTCTGTACTCTCTCACAATTCAGTATGTCTCAAGTGGGGATCCAAGAACCAGTTAGGGCCAGTTAGCAGATACTAGGTCCAGCACACCAGCAGTCTAGCAGGAGAATCAGTACACACATTAAGGGAGGGAGCTATCAGGAGCTTTAGACTTCTCCTCCCCTGACGCTACCCCTAACTGAACCTAACATTAAAACTGCACTGGTATACTGGGAGAAGGGAGATGGATGTTATTTCAAGTGGATTGTGAAGGGGGATTTATATTACAAACCGGATTCCAAAAGAGTTGGGACACTAAACAAATTGTGAATAAAACTGAATGCAATGATGTGGAGGTGCCAACATCTAATATTTTATTCAGAATAGAACACAAATCACA
>BRDA01013468.1:2982-16133 GCA_036984385.1 Crenuchus spilurus | reverse complement strand
CCAGTTTCCCAAACTTCCATACAGACCTCATGGAGCTTATTCAATGTGGTCTCTCCACCAAACTTGAGCAGTTCAACTGCTATGTCATCTGGACCCAATGCCTTTTGTGTAGCCATTTCTAACATAGCATGCTTGATTTCTTCCTTCAGTGGTGGTGGTTCCTTTTCTTGAACATCAATCTGAATGTTATCTTCTGCACCACTGTATATTTCCTCATAGTAGTTTTTCCATCTTGACACACCTTCTTTGGTTCAACAAGTTTCATCCCATCTTTGTCCTTGATGGCTACTGTGCGAGGCTGGAAAGGTTTGGTGAGCTTCTTTACTACCTGGAATACAGGTCTGCTGTTCCCTTTCTTTGCATTTTCTTCCAGCTCACTGCACAATAAGTCCAACTCAACTTGCTTATCTATTCTGAGCCTCTTCTGTACTTCACTTTGCAGTTGCCTGTAATCACTGGAAGACTTTGTATTTGCTTCATGCTTCTTCTTAATCCACTCAAAGGTTTCACTGGTAATCCAGTTCTTGTGCTTAATGTGGCTCTGCTGTATTGTCTTCTTAGCAGCTTCCAGCATGACATTCTTCATTTGCTGCCACAGTTCATCTGGTGTGTGTGGTTCTTGGAGTCTTGCTAAGTCTTCAAATCTGTTTGCCACCTCCACTTGGTACTGCAGCTTGAACTGTTCCTGTCTGAGTTCTCCAAGGTCCAGTTGAATTGGCTTCCTCACTTGTTTCCTTTTGAACCTCATCTTCAATGTCAACATCACGAGATTGTGATCAGAATCACAGTCTGCACTGAGGCATGTGCGTGCATTATTGATTGATTGTTTACACTTCTTGTTGATCAGGATGTAGTCAATCTGAGCTCTGGTCTCTTGATTTGGGCTCTTCCATGTGTATCTGTGCCTGTTGTGTAGCCGAAGAGTGTGCTGCTGATGAACAACCCATGTTCATCACAGAAGATTACCAGTGCTTGACCTCTGTCATTTCTTGTACCATGACCATATTTCCCAAGCACTTCACTTTCTGCTGCATTTTCTCTGACTCTGGCATTGAAATCTCCAGTGATAAGTAGGTTCTGCTTGGTATTCTCCATAAGTACATGTTCAAATTCCTTGTAGAACTGTTCAATTTCTTCATCTTGCTTGTCTGCAGTTGGTGCATAACACTGAATAAGAGTCATATCTCTTGGCTTTGAAGCAAATGTGGCTGATATGACTCTGCTGTTCACTGGGTTGTAGGATTTTAGACATGTAGCAACTCTTCTGTGAATCCAGATAGCAACTCCATGATGTTCGCGACCCTCTTTGCCTGAGAACAGCACTGTGTGTCTATCCTTTGTCTTGAAGTGTCTAGTGCCTGACCACTTAGTCTCAGACAATCCACAAATGCTGATGTTCAGTCTTTCTAATTCAGTATCGATAACTTACCAAGTGAGTTTAGACCCCTCTCATTCCATTGTACAATCTTCACAATCTTGAAGTCTACTGTTTAGCTTCTCTTCATCTTTCCTTGTTGTTTTGCATAATACAACCTTTGATGAGCCAGTAGTACACTTCTCAACACCCACCCTGTCTCTCACAGTGGGTACCGCGGACCTTTTTATCCTGGGCGACGTCCGAGCCAGTATGACATTCTTAGTTTTTGACTTCATTTGTGCTCTGTGGGATAAATAGACTGACTAAGCATCCCAATCTCTTGTCAGCCCTGCAGTTGACTAGATGTTATGCTAAGTTGCATCTAGCATACACCTCATCATAAAAATCAACATCCAGTGTTATTAGCAGCTAAGCATCTTAACACCAAAAGCTGTAAGAATCATGCTGCAGCCCACAGCTCCAGGTCCTGTTGGATGGGGAGTGTGATCGCTCTTTGTCTAGAACCTCCTCTTCGACCTTACCATCAAGGGTGGCCCTACCAGAAGCATAGCTCCAGATGGTATCACTCTTAGATTCAAAGGTTCTCTCAAGCTTCTCCACCACGGCAAGGTAGTGATCTCAGGAGAAGAGGTAGCCATTTCTATGTTCTATATTGCATTTGTTTGTTTCTCTGAAGTTTGAAAGCCACCACACGTGCCCGATTGTCCAGCCTCCCTTTCTCCTGAGTATGACAGCTGCACTCCTCACTTCCTAGAACCTTTAAAGTTCCCTCTCTTCTATAATCATTAACTCATAGTTCACACTAAAAAGCCTTTTTTTGTTTCTATAAGCAACTGCCCACTGTTCATTTATGATAACCTGTCTTTTCCTGACAGATGGCTGACAGCGAAATCATTGAACTGCCATGTCTTGGTCGCCCATTCCAATTGGGAATGCTGTATGACTGCCGCAAAGATACTCTCATCCCAGGTACAGCACACATATGTGAACAAAACACAAGAGCACAACATTTAAGTAGAACACAACAATATCAAGATTAAACAGAACAATAATAAAACATTAAGACTAAAATGCAGCATACACAACAACACTAACTACATAAATCATGAAGACAGAACACACCACTGAGATTAAATGAAACATTAAGACAAAACAACATTAAGAAAGAACACATCACAAAGTTTAAATGAAACTTTAAGACTAAACACAACATTAAGGGTGCTTTCATACCTGAAAGTCGGGACCATGGTCTGAAGCTAAGTTTGTGTGTTTGTTACTTTGTATATATTTGGTCCGGTTAGGTTTGTTTTCACACTGCATTTTTGCCAGCGCACAAAGGACTTTTACTATGACACGCCCACATGCTGTCATAATCACTTACGTGCAGTACATCTTCCTACACTCAACACTGATTGTTTAGAAGTAGGATGTGCATCTGACATTTAATATACTTCTTTTATATTCCGCTGCAGCTGTTTCTTTAGTTTTAATTGCTCGGTCATCTCCTTTCTCTCTTATCCTCTCAAATAATCTGCATGTTTCAGCATTTTTGTGAGATTTTCAAGCTGACTTTTCACATGGTCATCTGACCAAAATTATAATAAACATATCATCTCCTCCTCGCTTCATGTGCTACCACGGCTCATTTTTGATACTGTTCCACTTATTTTTTCTTCTTCTGTTGTTGTTGAATGTTGATGAACATATGCGTCAACTTTCTGTATTTGGTGTGAAAGTCTGAACCTTCTAGAAAAGTGTTTTCACACTGCAGACAAACCAGACCATGGTTCAGTAGGTCCGGACTGAGACAACCTCGGACCAAATTTTGTTCCTTTGCACCAGACTGTGCTTCATGGCCCCTTTCACACCTGCTATTTTGGTGCGGACCAAACGGAAAAGTCCAAAAGTCCGGACCAAACAATGTCGGTGTGAAAGCACCCCAAGACTAAATACAACATTAAGACTAAACACTGAGAATAAACACAACACTGAGATTAAAGGCAACGTTAAAACTAAACGCAACATTTAGACAAAATGCTAAATTAAGACAGAAAACAACACTAAGACAGAACTAAACCAACAACATCAAGAATAGTGGTTTTTTTTTTAACTCTGAAAATATTTAACTTGATATTAATTAATTTAAATGAATTAATTGGTAATACTTAACACTTGATATTTTACTTCAGTAGAGTCATGTCATGCCATTTCTCTTTTGTGGTAAATGTATTGATTAATGAAGCTAAGGGGTTTTGTAGACTCTCAAGACAGAGATATAACGTACAAGTTAGAGCTGGGCGATATGGCCAAAACATTTATCACCATATTTTTTTCTATATTGATTGATGTCAATAATTATCATGATAAAATGTTTAATTTTCATTAATAAACTTCAGAGCAAAAAAGTGAGAGCAGACAGACGCTCATGCGCAGCAGTGAGAAGCGCAGTGTGACTTGTGTCACTGTGTAAAGATGCAGTTCTTGTCTCTCAGCTCTAGAGAGTGATGTTGTTTGCTTGCTTCTCTGCTCACATCACAGCTGTTTATGCTTGTTTCTCCTGTGCTACGTGATTAGGGTGAATCCATTTGCGGCACTGGTGAGGGGATCTAATGGGCAGCAGTATCGCACAACTGTCTACCCCCCCCTCCCTGGAATGCTGGAGCCATTAACCAGCCATTGTTTGCTGCTCTGCTTCGCTTGTCATGCAAATGAGCACGTCATCTCACACTCTGTCTCACAGAGACTCTCACTCAGTTTTACTGAGGGTAAGTCCTCTTTCCACAAAGGAAAAAAATATTTATATATAATAGAGCAGGAATCATTCTACAGGCTTGCACGTGCGTATACACATGCACAAGCTGAGTGAGCGGCCAAGGCCGAATACCAAAACAAAACTCTCCCCTAGACCCTACACCCTACAGACTCTCATTTACATCACATTACCTCTCTAATGGCTCACAACAAGGGTTTTTTTCCAGCAAACCTGGGAATTGCAGTGTTAACAAATCATCCACCGACAGCAAATCTACATCGTCCCCAGACCATGAAAAGAGTGGGTGTTGTAACCCCAACACACATTGGAAAGGTGTGATTCCAGTAGACTCACTCCTCAGGGAATTTTGAGCATATTCTGCCCAAACCAGGAAACTGCACCAGTCGTTTTGGTTAGTGCTGCAGTATGACCTTAAGAACATTCCAATTTCTTTATTTAGTCTCTCCACCTGACCATTACTCTGGGGGTGATAACCAGATGTTAAGCTTACATTTATTTGTAGGGCTTGACAAAAGGCCAATCATACTCTTGATAAAAACTGGGGACCCCGATCTGACACAATGTTCTCTGGCAACCCATAGTAATGGAACACATTGTGTACCATGAGTTCAGCTGTCTCCAGGGCAGATGGGAGCTTGGGCAAGGGGATAAACCTGCAGACCTTAGAAATCCTGTCAATTATAGTGAGAATTACAGTATTTCCTTTGGAACTGGGCAGATCAGTGATGAAATCTATACTAATGTGTGACCATGGTCGTTTGGGTATCTCCAATGGCTCGAGTAAACCCTGCGGACACTGATGGGAAGACGTACATTGAGCACACACTTGTTAACATACTGTCTGATATCCACAGCTAACCTAGGCCACCAGAACTGTTGTTGCACTAGGTTGGTAGTATGATTTATCCCCAGATGACCTGAACTGGGAGTACTATGAACCTGATGGATGAGTTGTTCACGTAGTGACCTGGGTACATAAGTTAAATATGTCAGACAATTGGGGGAGGAGGATCCTGGACTGAAGTGCGCTGAATGTCTTCTATAATCTGCCATCTAATGGGGGCTTATACACAATGAGGAGGTAGTATGTGTTTTGGCCTTTTAGGTTGGCATGTTTTCATGCAGACAGGACAAGGCACTGGCTTTTATGTTTTTGTAACCTGGACGATGTGTAACGGTGATATTGAACCTAGTGATGAAGAAGAGGGCCCATCTAGCCTGTCTGCTATTAATTCTTTTTGCTTCTTGGATGTATTCTAGGTTTTCGTGATCAGTGAGTACTAAGAGTGGTTGTTTGGACCCCTCTAACCAATGTCCCCATCCCTCAAATGCAGCTTAGTTCCCGATTCCCTATGTCATAATTCCATTCTGCCTCAGTGAGTTTTCTAGAGTAGTAAGCACAGGGGTACATTTTTGGGGGTTGTCCTGATCTCTGAGATAACACTGCTCCTATGCCCATTTCTGATGCGTCTACCTCCACTACAAATTGTTTTTCAGGGTCTGGCAATTTCAAAATGGGAGCCATAGTAAAACAGGTCTTTAATTTTACAAAAGCCTCCTGAGCCTCTGGTGTCCATGTCAATGTTTTCTTTTTTCCTTTTAATAGGGAAGTTAAGGGGACTGCAACTATGATGAAGTTTCTAATGAACCGTCTATAGAAATTGACGAATCCCTAAAAGCGCTGAAGTTGCTTTATGTTTTGGGGTTGTGGCCATTCTAAAACAGCCTTAATCTTAGCCTCATCCATACTCACTCTTCGTTAATGTTATAGCCCAAGAAAGCTACCTGAGACAATTTTGGCACCTTGTAATTTTTCTAGTGTGGATGGTATTAAGGGCAAGGGATATTGATACTTCTTAGTAATAGCATTAAGACCCCAATAGTCAATGCAAGGCCTGAGCCCACCATCTTTGTTTTCTACATAAAAAGAATCCAGCCGCGGCTGGGGAGGTGGATGGTCTAATAAACCCGTGTGCTAAGGCTTCATCTACATAGTATTCTAGAGCCTGTGTTTCGGGCATGGATAGAGGATAGATACGACTTCTAGGGGGTATAGTACCCGACAGTAGGTCTATAGCACCATTACCTTGCCTGTGAGGGGGCAGTTGTGTAGCTTTAACCTTACTAAACACCTCAAAGAGATCTTGATAGCAGGCTGGAGCATCCACAGTTGTGGCAGTGTGTGGGCTTTCTATTCTAGTACTTCAACAGGGAAGGGACATACATGTGGATCTACACCTCGTGTTCCATTGTACAAGTCCTTCTTAGTCCAGGAAATGACAGGATCATGAAATTGCAGCCATGGCATGCCAAGGATCACAGGATAATCATGAGAGTCTATAATCCAAAAAGTCATTCTTTCTTTATGGAAAAGACCTACTTGAACATTGATGCCCACAGTTTTTCTTTCAAGAGTCCCAGTGCCTACTGGACAACAGTCTATGGGTCTATGAGTCTAACGGTCAGGGGAGAAGAAACTGGAGTACACTGAATCCCATGTTTTTCCATGTCCATGAAGTTCCCAGCCGCTCCAGAATCTATTAGGGCTGTAACAGACAAAACCTCTAAACCACAAGCCAATGTGATCATAACAGTGAGACAATCATGGACAAATCAGGACTTTTCACAGTACTCACCCGATATGCCCCAGATGATCTGGGGCGGTGAGGGCAGGCAGCTCTCATATGACCCTTTTCCCCACAGTATAGACACAAACAGTCTCTGTATCGTCTTTCTCTCTCCTGAGGGGTGATATGGGTCCGTTCGACTTGCATAGGTTCAGGTTTGTCCATAGTTTTAGCAGGAGTAAAGGAGGACTCTCGTACAGAGTATTTTTCACGTACAAGAGGGTCTATAGCACAATGGATGTCAGGATAAACGCATCCAGATTATTCAAATGTCCCCTACAGGCCATTTCCACTTGGAGTTCGGGACATAGTCCATGTCGATAAGCATTAAGTAAAGCAGACACATTCCAGCCACCACCAGCAGCTAACATGAAAATCCAATGCTTAGTCTGAAACACTCAGTTTATGTTGACGTAAATCCAATAGGGCATTACCCTATAGGGCATAAACAGGTTGCATTGCATGAGAAAACTCTTGCATTGTTCAGGAATACTGTAATGTCTTTCCAGAGGGCCTATACATGGAGCATTAATAGCCAAACGAGAGCTAGCAGTGCCTCGGCTAGCATCCATAGCTGCAGGGTCCATAGCACCAGCTTGCTTGCTAATGCTACTGGCCGCCACACCAAACAAGTTTTGTGCCGTACCTCATTAAGTTTGGCGTCTTGGGCCTGCAGTCTCTCCTCAATACTTGCTTGGTCCATGTAGAGGCGAGGTCTTCTGTAATGAGTCACAGAAGTCTGGATCCAAGTGCAAATATTTATTAAAGTGAACTGTAAACAATAACCAAACCAACTCAGTGGAGTCAGCGAACTGAAACCACATAAAAGACAAGGCAAACAGGCAAAACAGGGCAATCTAAAAACAGGGTCAGAGTCCAGGCACGATAGGTCAATACACTGAATATCAAACACAAAATAAGTAGGGATGGGCGGTTTGACACCGAGGCTCCGAAGCTTGTGTAACCTTTTCTGACACGTGCTGATTCGACACAGTGTACCGGAGCTTGCATTGAAGTCGCTACTATCACGTGACTATGACGTTTGAAGCTTAGAACGCGTCAATGAACCACCAGAAATGGGTGGGACTGGTTCAAAGCTTTGGCGTTATCCCATGTCTCACTGACTATTTAAGAAGCAGTAAAGCTCATGATGACATATGATAAAATATTTCCTCTAATCATATAAAAAAAACATTAATTGAGGCTTTCAATAATGACAACAACCAAGTATTTATTGCATGACTTTAATAATTAAAGATGGTTATCAGCAGATCAGAACAGATATTGAGTGACCAGTAAATCTCACAGGGTTCATTTACTTCGTGGTAAAGTGCAGGCTGTAATAATTTATTTCAGCCACCAGATGTCGCTGTTCTCTGAGGCTTCAATGCCTCAAACCTTTTTCGGCACAATCAGGAAGAAGCTTCAAAAGCTTCAGTGAGGCTTCATCCGCCCATCACTAGAAATAAGCGCTCAGAAATGACTAAACAAAACTAAATCAAGACATCACGTTGAATGGAGGGTATGCTATACTAATATAGCCGTAGTAATGAGGCCCAACAGTAAACAGGTGTGGAAACCAGTCTAGTATTCAGGTGACAGCGACCTCTGATGGACCGGAGGTGTACTGTCCTGCAACAACAACTCAGGAGACTCTCTCTAAACTCAGTTCTCAAGAATACAAGCACACACTGAAACTCTCAGCTGCTTTACTTTCTCTCTTCTCCTTCCCCAACTGCACACAGATCCGTTTGTAAACCCGCCTCCACAGTGCAGCCATTGGATGACACACCAATCCGAGGAGAGGGGTAGAGCCGCCACCGACAGGAGCATTAGAGCAGCAGACACATGCAGGGCACAAAATGGAAACGAACGTTAATGCTTATCGAATTCTATTGTCCTGGCTTATCGTCATTAAAGGAAAACGTATTGTGAAACAAATCAATGTCGTTTTATTGCCCAGTACTAGTGCAAGCAATATTTTACTTCAGCCATGATGAATAAAACATGTTAAAATACACATTTAAATGTATGCTAAATGTTACTAAAACTGGCAGGCTCTTTAATTCACTGCTTCCTGTTTCTTAATTACAGGTATCACACTCTGGGACTCAGAGATGCTGACAAAACACATAAACACTCGTCCACAGGCAGAAACTAAATTCAACATCATTACCTCAGATTCCAGTGAAGACAAATCTGAAGCTCTGAATGTAAATGCATCCCTTCAGGCGAGCTTTCTTGGTGGTTTAGTTAGTGTGAATGGAGCAGCAGAATATTTAAGTGACAAGAAAAAATCTAAACACCAGTCTCGAGTCACTCTGCAGTATAAGACCACCACACGGTTTGATCAGCTGACCATGGAACATCTTGGGGTCGGGAACATTAAACACTGTAATGTGTTTGAAGATGGTTCTGCCACACATGTTGTTACTGGCATCCTCTATGGTGCCCAGGCTTTCTTCATTTTTGACCGAGAGGTCTCATCAAATGAAAACCAACAAGACATACATGGAAATCTGCAAGCATGCATCAAAAAGATTCCTCTAATATCAGTTGAGGGTGAGGCATCTTTAAAAATGACAGAGGCAGAAAAACAGCAGAGTGATAAATTAAACTGTACTTTTCATGGAGATTTTGCTCTGAAGAACAATCCAGTCTCATACATTGATGCCATTAAGGTGTACTCAGACCTTCCAAAGCTTTTGGGGGAAAAGGGAGAGCATGCTGTACCAATGATGGTGTGGCTTCATCCTTTGAATAAGCTTGACACATCTGCTGCTAAGCTGGTTCGGGAAATAAGCATCAGTCTAGTGCAGCGTGCTCGTCATATTATTGATGATCTGGATGATGCTGCTGTGCAGTGCCAGGACTTGATGAAGGTAGATATGGCCATTCAGTTCCCTGAAATCAAGACCAAGCTCAAAAAATTCAAAGCCCTGTGTTCAAGTTTTAAAATGGTGTTCCAACAACAGCTCTGTAAGGTTCTACCATCTATAAGAGGAGGAGGAAAAGAAGAGCAAGAGCTTGTTACCATTTTAAACAGCATAGAAAGGTCCCCCTTCCAGAGCTATCTCATATCTGCCTGCCTCAAAGACCAAGAAGAAGAAATAAATGTCCTCAGATCTTACTTGGGCTTCATGAGAGATATCCCCGTGTTTTCCTCCAACAATGACATGAACAAAGGAATGCTGAACTCAGCTAATGACTACGTGGTGGTTTTTGCATTCTCATCCATAGCAAAAGAGGATGTGCACCTTTCTGACATGGAGAAATATGTAAGAGATGTATCAGAGAACGATGACAAGCAGATCTGCTATAAGGCCAGTTCTCCAAAGACAGGGCAATGGTTCAATGGTGATGTTGCAAAACTAAGCAGGCAAAATGTACAGTTGTTCTTAGATTTCAAAGATGCCAACAAGAAGAGAGAAAATACTGCATTCTGCATCGCATCAGTACCACACAAAGACATCATGGGTTCAACAATCCATGTTTATGAGAAGGGCTTTCTATTAAGTTCAGAGTTTGAGCTTCCATCAAAGCCACCTGTGCCGTCCGTTGTCCAAGAGGAACACAACAGCTTTCAGTTAGAAATGAAGCCACTAGTTCATGGTAACAAAAGTGTACAATCATATATAATCTCATATCAGACTGAGCAGAGTTCAGAGTGGAGAGATGTGAACTCAGGGAGCAATTCTCTACAAGTCACTGTCAGGGATTTAGAGCCAAATACAAAATATCGCTTTAGATGCCAGGCTGTGTGCTGCCCAGGGGTAAGTCTTCCTAGTGACAAGACACCAATTTTCAAGACCCGTCCATGTAGCCCTCCTGGGCTGCCCAAAGAGAAATGTTTAGAATCAGAAGCAATGACCATAACCTGGGACATTCCTACATCTATTGGAGAAAAAGCTGAAGTCATTGAATATATCATAGAATACAAAGAACACACACAGGATGGGAAAGGAAAACCATGGCTTCATGTGAAATCCACAAAGAGAGAATGTATCCTGAAAGGACTGAAACAAGAGACGTCTTACACAATTAGAGTTTCAGCCAACTGTGCTAAAGCAGGAACAAGTCTTCCTGGTGCTGAGACTGTGCTAACTACTCTAAAGCCTTCTGACAAGTATAAACCAGCATCAGCTGGTACCAGAAGTCAGCTATTCTTGGAGCAATCAGATGTCTTAGAAAAGGGCAATCCATCTGTCCGTGTACTAGATCTGCAGAACCGGTACAATGAGACTGAGGATATAAATCTGTGTGTGTTTGGAAAAAAAGTGGAGGCAGCAAAAAACAAAGTGATACTGATGGTTGGAGCAACAGGCTCAGGTAAAACCACCCTCATCAATACAATGATCAATTACATTCTGGGTGTAAAGTGGGAGGACCAATATCGATACAAACTGATCAATGAAGTAACCAACAAATCACAGGCAAAAAGTCAGACAAGTAAAGTCACGTCATATGAGCTCTACAACCAACCAGGATTTCAGATTCCCTACTCACTGACCATCATAGACACTCCAGGATTTGGGGACACCAGAGGAATAGAACAGGACAGAAAGATTACAGAGCAGATTAAGAACTTCCTTTGCAATCCTTTGACAATACAACAGATTGATGCCATCTGCTTTGTTGTTCAGTCTGCTCTTGCCCGTCTGAGTCCCACCCAGAAATACATCTTTGACTCAATTCTCTCAATTTTTGGCAAAGATGTAGCCAACAACATCATGATAATGGTGACCTTTGCAGATGGGAAAGACATCCCAGCTCTAGAGGCCATCAAAGAAGCTGAAGTGCCCTGCCACAAGGACAAAAAAGGACAACTCACCCATTTCAGTTTCAATAACACAGCTCTTTATGCCCAGAAGACAGAACCCCGTCATTCTGATACTGATTCAGATGATGACAGTGATTCTGATGATGATGATAAAAGGAATAAGATGACTTGGAAATCAACCTTCAGAAACATGAAAGCATTTTTTAAAACACTGGAGAACATCGAAAGCAGAGATCTCAAACTGACTATCCAGGTTTTGGAAGAGCGTGAACGTCTTTCTAAAGCCATGCAGTCTCTAACCCCACAAATCAATGCTGGTCTTTCAAAGATGGCTGAGATTGAAAGCATAAAACAGTTGCTGGAAAGTGAGGATAACAAAATGAAGGAAAACCAAAATTTTGAACAAGAGGTAGATGTGGTCAAAGCAGTTAGAACCAATGTTAACACCTTTACTATGAATTGCAACAGGTGCTTTGTCACATGTCACTCTGAATGCTTCCTTCCCCAAGAAGATGAGATAAGCACTTGTGCTGTATTCAACGATGAAGGAAAATGTGTGATGTGCCCTGGAGGCTGCTATTATTCTAGTCATCAAAGGGAGAGAGCCGTGTGGTCATATGAAACAGTCAAAGAGAAGAAAACTGTCCAACAGGTGCTGGACAACTTCAACAAAGCAAAGGAAACCTACGTGAACAAAACGGAAATAAAGGAGAAACTAGATGAAGAATTAAAGATGATTCAGAAGAAGCTGATGGATTTGGTTTACATTTCTCTAAAGTGCCTTTGGAGGCTGGATGAGATTGCACTGAAACCGAGATCTCTGTCTGCAGCAGAGTACATTGATGTAATGATTCAGACAGAGGAGGATGAGAAAAAGCCTGGCTTTGAGGAACGAGTTGTTAGACTGCAGAAAATGAAGGAAGATTGCAGGAATATGGACAAACTTGCAGAAGGGAAAGATGTTTTTCACTTCAGTAAACATGAAGAAAGTTCTCAGTTCACATAAATAGAAGACTGTAGATCAGAGGTTCTCAACTGGTCTCGGCCCGGAACCCACATTTTCTCATGGTCATTAAGTCGCAACCCAGGTTCATAGAATACAAACCAAATTGTTTTTTTTACATATGCATGCAAAGTTAATTTAAGAGATTTCTAGAGATTACTAATAATAACTATTAAGTGTTACCTTTTCAGTCAACTTCACTCCAATTCATTACCACCAATTTTTCACTTATGTTTGGACTGTATGGGCAGTAGACCTCATTTACATACAATTAGTAAAAATAAACAGAAATTCTGAATTATTTAGACTTAGAGGCATGTAAATGGATTGATTATTACATACAGGTAGACACATGAACACAGACAGATTCAAATGTTAATGTTAATGGTTTTAATACGAAACCTCTGATATTAAAATATGTCTAGCTAACGTGACACAGACTAGGCTTGGGCAGTATAAAGGTATTTTGTTATACCGCGGTATTTAAATATGGTGACGGTATCTAAAAATTATGACGGTATTAGTCACATGATGTAATGCAGAATTTAATTGAAACGTACGTATACATTTTTTTTGTTAAACCAAACATA
>BRDA01013464.1:156563-183365 GCA_036984385.1 Crenuchus spilurus | reverse complement strand
GTCCCAAGATCTACAACACATGGTGTTACGTCATTAGCCGTTACCGATTTGTTTGTTGTGCCGATTACTGCATTGTGGTACACAACATCTAGAACCCTGATTGGCTTGTTTCTACGTATTTTAAACTCTCCTGCCGACACATTCACTGCTGCCGTTATGTAAACAACTACATCGGATGTTGCCGGTCGCGCATGGAATTGTGGGATTGTGAATAGGGCGAATAGGGCCAATGTCGCTGATGTTAATACTTTTTAAGAAATAAGGTGGATGCATTATTAAATTGTTCAATCTAAATGAATTTTTGAGAAAAAAATGTATTTTGTGATTTTTTTCCTTGGTTTATTAATGAGTTAAAGGCACAGTATGTAATATTTTGGGTTATCTTTTAGCAGAATTTAAGATAATCACTAATAAAAAATTATTAAAAACACATCTAATCATAAACTAAGAAGTCGTTTGATTATTTTACCTTAGAATAAGCTGTTTATATCTACATTGGCGCGGGTCGAACACCAACTGTGGCCGCCATGTTTCTACGGTAGTTCGAAAAGGACCAACAAGGCTAGCAAAAAGAAAAACCGTTTGTGTTGTAATGACGAATTGGCCACTCAAATTCGATGGCGCTGTAGCTTTGTTTTACCGTTGGCTGACATAAAACAGGAGAAGAAGATGATATTCACATATACCTCAATAAGAAGAAATACACGGAGGAGAAGCAAGAATAAAGGTTTTTTGGTTTATTTGTTAAGATGGCAGAACATTCTTATGCTCGCCTCAGACAATGGCTGTTTACCAACACACAGTTTGTACAGCAACCTTCACTGACGTGGATTATTAAGCCGCCCCCTCTGGTTTTCCCGGACT
The DNA here is from genome assembly GCA_036984385.1 of Crenuchus spilurus. Lineage (NCBI taxonomy): Eukaryota > Metazoa > Chordata > Actinopteri > Characiformes > Crenuchidae > Crenuchus > Crenuchus spilurus. The sequence goes on along the minus strand of BRDA01013464.1, from coordinate 182,501 downwards.
GCTGGTTACGGTCGGAAGAACTGCCGGCCGGCGAGCTGGAAGGCCGAGTCTGGCATGCTCTGGTTCAGCCATGTTTCTGTGAGACAAATCACCGTGCAGTTCCTCATCTCCTCAGAAACATTCATCCTCAGCCGCAGGAGGTCCAGCTTGTTGTCCAGAGAGCGGACGTTGGAGAGGAAAATAGATGGAATCGGAGGACGTTTTTAGGCGTTAGCCTTTAGCCTGGCTAGCATGTCGCCCCGTTTGCCCCGCTTCTGCCGCCGGTCTCCTCTCCTCCTCCCAGCCTGTGTTCCACTCCAGCAGGCCGGTGTCTGGAGAAGCTGTAGTCTGCTCAGCTCAGCCCGAACGTTGTTATCCCGAGTTGCTGCTTCTGTGGCTAAACTGTCTCTTATCTCAATGAGTTCAGTTCGGCTGTAACTCGGCCATCTAGGGCGAATGAATTCAGGATCAGAACCGATGTAACAGACATAAAAACTATGAAAACTGGGTAGCTAGGAGCGTGAGAAGCCGCTGCACAACTGCGCTTCGCTGTCTTGGCGTGAAAAAAAAAAGTTTGATGTGTTTACTTTATTACATTATCTTGTCTTTTGTACAGAAAACAGCTAACGTTTACAATATCACTACTGAAGTGCAGAAAATATGTTTCGTCTGCATTGTAGCTATGATCATTTTACATATTACATTTCCTAAATGTCTAATTAAAAGTAATCTTACCACTTGACATATCACTAGGTCTAAAGCTGCTATTAGACATCGCATTTGGGAGTATCAAAGATATATGACATCTTATGGCCACTGTAGAGACTTCTTTGTCTTTGGAAGGCGGGGGGACTATGGAAATAGTTTTCAGATGGTTGCAATATGGACACTAAACCACTAGATGTTGCTGGAAACTACATACTGTGCCTTTAAAATCCAGGGCATCATTTGGGAAAAGTAGGTAAATATATAAATATTGAAAATATTTTTTATTTCAGAAACAGTAGAACAGTAACAAGACTATTTTCCCTATACATTTTCATGTCTGGATTTTTTTTTAATAAACAAAGTGCGCAAAAATTATCACCCGAAAAACAAATGTAAACAAATAATTTTTCTCAGGTAGTGTGTTGATATACAAAAATGTAAAAAATAAGTGTAAATAACTAAACAGCCCCTAAAAACCTAGAGTTAATTAAGTATGTATCACATCTACTTGCAATTTATAGTAATCGTACAGTATCCCTTTCACAGTCAACACAAAAGGATTAACCGTTCAATCAAATCTGAGCCATATTATATACAGAATATCTAATTACAGTAAATGTGTTCATTTAAATAACACATCTCAATGGGATAAATGTATTATATCAAGGTCTTAGCATCATTTCTATGCTTTGAGTCAGCTAAAGTAACAAAATGTCCATTTGCACTTTGAAGAGCAATATTAACTAATGCAGAATAATACTTTCACCACTATTATCAACCTGGATATTCTCTGCCAAACTGAAAGGCCTCTGCCAATGAGCTGTGCCTCTGGTTTGGTGGGGGGCAGCATTTAAAAGCAGTGGCACTTAAACAGAGACAGACAGCCAGGTTGCCTCTTTGACAAAACTGCAGCAGTGCATACAGGAGAGAATTAAAAAATAAAGTATCAATCTCATTACACTGAGGTATCGATATTACAATGATATCCATAATATCAATATTTGGATCGATCCGCCCACCACTACTACAGAATGGCACAACCCCAAAGTAAAGCAAGACATGGTGAAAAGGGCAGTTTCAGACACACCATATGAGAATTTTGAGTGTTTTAGTGAAACATTTCTGACCTATTCTTATAAAAAAAGTTCCGGTGTTTTCCCCCCATTGTACATTTATCTTTGCAAATCCTCTGAAATATGAGCTTGTCAAAGCTGAAATACAGATACTGCTACATGCAAGCTAACACTACAGAGTAATAAACTAACATCACACAGGTACACTTGCTTTAACGGAATGTGCCGATACTTTGGCAGTACAGGGCTATACTGTGATTAGTTGGTGTTACATAATAGTGTTCAAGTTTAATAGTAAACATACTTTATCAGCCTGCTCTCTTTTCATTCAGATACACACATCTAGTACCTTATTGAAGTTAGAGAGAATTTTAATATCCATCCCATTATCCCACCTGTGTAATCCTTATCAGTGTCATGGTTAGTCCCCTACCCCCTCACTGGGCGCAGGACAGGGCATTATACTACCCCAACTAAGCCCAGAACAGGGCGCCAATCCATCACAGGGTGTGCACACACATTTTAGAACGTGGGAGGAAACCGACGACCTCGGAGGAAACCAGAGCAGACACGGGGAGAACATGGAAACTCCACACAGATGGGGACTCGAACCCAAAACCTCAGCACTGAGAGGCAAGCGTGCTAACCACCAAGCCACCAAAAATTTGCAGGATTAGGTTTTATGGCCAGTACAGGAAACTTGGCAGCCCTGTTGTATTAGATTAAGATGAACCAATTGCCAATGTGATTTTCACACAATGGAATTTGGCCTCCGCATTTAACCCATTTGTGCAGTGAAACACACACACAAGGCTGTAAGAATTTGTGCTCAAAGTGGTGGGCAGCCCTTATCCACCGGCGCCCAGAGAGCAGTTAGGGGGTTAGGTGCCTTGCTCAAGGGCACTTCAGTCATGTCCTGGTATTGAACTGGCGACCTTCTGGTCACAAGACCAGATCCTTACCACTAGGCCATGGCTGCCCCTTGTCAAACCATTCAAAAGAAATTCAGCTTCCGAACACATTTACATACACATATATATATACACACGAGAGAGAGAGAGTGTGTGTGTGTGTGTGTGTGTGAGTGTCAGTATGACAGTGTATATGTAATAATGTTTATGTTACAGTGTAACTTCTGTGTTCTGTGTACTGAGAGCCACTGAGAGACCAAAAGCAAATTCCCTGTATGTACAAGCGTACATGTCCACTACAGCCTGGTCCTGATGGTGAAATCTGTGGTTTTGATGTAGAAGCTTGTAATGCAGAAGATGGGACTACTCATGCCTCATGCTGGGGTCTTGTATAAGACCCTCTCTCTCTTTCTCTCTCTCACTCATTTCACAAATAAACAAGTGAATAAATCATGGGAGGCTTGAATGTCTAGAAACAGAGCTGACACAAGAACACTAATGGCCACATCTTTCATGGTGGAGATGCTGTCAGCTTTGCGTTTCTCCCTTGTGAGTGTGTGTTTGTGTGTCTATCAATGTGGAGAGAGGGAGAGAGAGAGACAGAGAGACACAGACAGACAGTGAGAGATGAGGAGCAGACACAGATAAAAGGCTTCTGCAGGGAAAACACCAGGGGGTCTGAGAGAGAGAGAGACAGAGCGAGAGAGAGAGAGAGAGAGCCTCAACAGTTTACATATAGATGTACTGACATCATTTGAGAATGAGTATCAGAGCTTTTCTTTCTAATATATTTCTATTATTTCTCCAAGTAGAAACTGATAAAGCTATCCAGTCATATAGAGAATGTTTGTGAACTGACAGTCTTTTCATGGTGGTGTTTGTAGATTTTCCTAAAAGCATGCACGGAGAGGAACAAAACAGATGAATGCAATTCTAACAAATGAGAACAGACCAAAAAAAGAAGAAAGAAATCCATTTTTGAGGAAACTGAGTAGAAAGGCAACACTGCCCACTGCTGGTCAAATGAAGTAACTACATAAATATAGTTCATTAGCTGGTTTTGGGCTAGTCTGCATTCCACACAGTAGGATTTCGAAGTTAGCCAAGTAAGTCAAGCCTTTCTGATGAGAAAAGCAGCAGGACATTCCTCAAAGTTTGGCCTTAAGCTGTCTGAGAAATTCTGCTTTGTGGAATGACCTCACAGGTGGAATAGTTTCAGTGTTGAAACATAAGCCACATATAAGTTTCAGAGCATAGTTGTACTGTTCTATAAGATCACTTAATGACTTATCTTAAAATATGATTTTTACATCAAACCACACATTGCTGATCATTAATATTGCAACACTGAAAAATGCATCATATTTCTCTGAATCTTGAGAGAACAGGAAGGTCTACACAAGTATGTGGAGGTATTGGGTCAGATTCTTATGGAAGTCTAATGCTGTATGGTTTGGGGAAGATTGAAGTCCATTGCCGTTGTTGCCTCACATGCACTGACCAGTACTTTGACCAACCAGCAATACATCACACAGGTGCTGGAGGCTGAGGTACCTTTTCCACAGAGGTTACTTGGTGCTGTATTCCAACAGGGCAATTCTCCATTACGTGGTCCCCGTTTTCCTCCAATGAGTATGTCCGGTACATGGTCACATGGCAGCTGGCATGCCAGAGACTACAAGTAGCTACTACAGAGGACCATAAAGGTTGCATAGCATCTCCCAATCAATCATCCGGAGTCTCTTCACATGCTGGACTGTCTGACTGTGTAGAAGTGGTTACTTCAGAAACAGAACAGTCGTTGAGTGCCCTGCAGCTAAACAAGGATTCAGTCACTCCTTTTTCACTCTCTGATGTACCAGTTGTACACCATTACTGTACAGTTTTGGCTACCAACAAAGCAGGCCAAGCTAGGTTTGAGGTTTCCAAATACAACTCATAAAAGTCTGTGTAGAGACAATCGACTTATTTACTACTTTGAACTTTAATTTCACCAACAAATCCTGTCTTAAAGTACAACCAAGCATCAAAGCACTGATAAGCCTTCAGACTTTGCTTACTGTATTCCAAAGTATCAAAATCTGGTGAATATAAATGGCAGAAAACCAGATTTCCATGAATCAATGGTCCATTGGTCTTTTAGATGGATCACTGCAAAGTTCAACTGCCTTTAATTTGATCAATTAATTGCTCAGGTTAGTCTGTTTTCCCAAAAAATTCAGGAATGATGCAGAACGTTTCACCACTTGAGTGGGTGTATTCCTGTGACATCAATGCATACATTCTAGAGGTGTTGAAATTAATCATATAATCAATGCATCGAGATGCGGGCGTTGGCAATTTTACTGTACAATTGACAACAGATTTACTTGGCAATTTACTGGTTACAGACCATAAACGATTATAACGTGATGTCATTCATTGCATATGTAATAGCAAAAATGGTGCAGATAAGTCGCGAGGCTGAGATTAAAAATGTACCAAATGTTTTAAAAGCCAAAATATGGACACATTTTGGATTCTATGAACTGACTGGGAAGCACAATAACGTTCTTTAAGCATTAACGTTCATTTCCATTTCACATCTAAGCAGCTTCATAGTGAGTTAGTGTGATACTGCGGCTCCTTAGATAGATCCTCCTCACCAGCGCCGCAGCTCGCTATCAGACTGCACACTAAACTGCGTGCTCTGTTGGAGGAGAGCATATGAGAGCCAAATCGAGGTTAAACCAAGCACGAGCAGAAACAGCTGTGAGGTGAGCAGAGAAACGACAACTCGAGCTGAGAGACGATATCTGTATCTTTGCACAGCTGCACAAGTCACTGCGTGCTTCACGCTTATGCACATGTGCGTCTGTCTGCTCTCCCCTCACATTTCTCACAACAGGAAATATGTCAGAGGTCAAAGACTGCTAATATGTTCATTACAGTACATTTAACAGCTCTAAAGGTGCACAGGACACAACAGGGTAGTATATTTTGTAATTTTTTAAAAAAAAAGACATTTTTACCTCTTCTGGGCAGGGGAATCAAAATGTAAATTTACTAAGTTTAATCCCAGTGAAATCTTTAGCTGTGTATTTGTTATTTACATTCTGTGTTCCTGTATGTTATGTTCTGGCAATAAACATTTTAATATTTTAAATAGTAACATTTCATGTATTTAGTCTGATGTTTTTAGAAAGATGTTATTTCAAAACTGACAGTGTTAGAAAATTTAATATCGTGATAATTATCAAGATTGATCAATATAGAAACATTTATTGTGATAAACGTTTTGGCCATATTGCCCAGCTCTACACATGGGGTGTGCAAAGCCTGCCAACCAAATGAAATACCAAATACAGAAAATTCATGTCCTGCATCGTGATATTGAATCGAAGACATCTCACGATTTGATTCGATTATCATCAGTGAAGGTTCACAGCTCTAATACATTCTATAGTATTTTCTACAAGGTTGACCAAGCTGCACTTCTGATTGTATGACATCTATCATAAGCAATCTGGAAAAAAAATCACTTTTGTATCTCTTCTTTCTGAGTGTTGCAATTTTAATGGCCAGCAGTGGAAAAGAACAAAGACCAAATATGGATAATCAGATCATAACGTGACCTCCCAGCTGAAAATGGTCTGAAACCTGAAAACATGTGCATCATTACACCCCCAACAGGCCTCTGGTGAAAACTGGACTGCTGTAATACGTCACATTAGGATATGAAAACAAAAGCCATGATGTAACTCCCAAAAGCACTTTAATTCTACAGCCTATTAATACAATGAAATATTTTAGTACACAAAATAGAGCTCTTCAATGAACTGATGTAACAGCCCCCTTAAGACAGTGACAGCTATTAACAGTCAGTTTGAGTATTAAATAATACATTAACTATCCCATTCCACATTAAAAACATGAACATAACCAAATCAACGTTTAAATAGAGTACACAATTTGTTCGATAATTGGTTGTGAACACTGAACAGAGAGAGTTCAACAAGTCATAAATGAATGTAACATCTATGGTGGGCTTTACACAGTGAAACTTTCACACTACTTGCATCTTTAGTTTACCAACCAAAATGACTATGAAGCTGCACTGTGTAAAGCCAGTCTGATACAACAACAATAATAATATACAGGAAGGGAGGCCTTGATCCCAAAATAAACTTCAAACAGCAAATAACATGACATAAAGAAAGCAGACATTCTAAATAGTTTTGCATATTTTCGGGATAAACTGATCAACCATAACATTAAAACCACCCCATGTCCATTTCATCAGCTTGACTTTTCACTCTGTTCTTCGTTGATCAGCATCCTCACAGGACCACCACAGAGCAGGTATTATTTGGATGGAGGATCATACTCAGCACTGCAGTGACACTGATGTGGTGGTGGTACGAGTGGATCAGATACAGCAGAGCTGCTGAAGGATAGTCCAGCCAGCAGCATCCTATGGCTACCAGTGAAGGACTAGAAGATGAACAATATGGACAATGAATGGACATCCACAACACACCACCACCACCACCACCCAAATAATAGCTGCTCTGTGGTGGTTCCGTGAGGCTAGGAGGAGGCTAACAGTATACACAGAAACAGATGAACTACAGTCTGTGATTGCAGAACTACAAAGTGCACCTGTATGATCAGTGGAGCTGATAAAATGAAATGAGTGTAGATACAAGGATGTGGTCATAATGAAGTGCCTGATCAGTGGGTAGAGAATTATCCAGTCTGGATCTACAGTGACAAACAGAAAGAAACGATACTTCACATAAAAGCAGCATTATCATCCCCCTGCATCACTTATTTCATACATTCTTTGTTCAAAATGAGTCAAACTTATTTCCATTTACCTCCACTGTACAAAAAACAAACAATATCCATTATGTACTTCATCATTACTCAAACAATGTAGCAGCCAAATGAACAAAACTATTCTTTGGATTTCTCCAACAGCAGGCACAAATGACCAACACAGATCTTTCCCAAGCACATGTCCATCTTCTGAACTTCATCTGACAATTTCAACTGAAATTTAAAAATGTCTTTATTAGAGGCTGGATTAGACCAACGTTATAATAAAAAAAAATCCAGGAGTGATTCACCGTTCACCCTGCAGTTTAGTTTCAGATTAGCTTAAAGGGCCAATATCCTGCATTCAGTGCTCACAGGTCCATTTTTATACCTTCAGACTGCTTTTGTTACTGTGCCTTTAAGAATATCACTGTTCTGATTGGCTGTCCTGTATTGTGCATGATTCACAGAGCAGTCCAGGCTGAGACGCTTCAGTGTGAAAGGGGCGGGGCTAAAATTAATATAGGCCAAATACACAGATATCACAAACTGTGAAACTGGCTGTTTTTGAAGCCTTGTTTACATTAGGAGTGGGCAATATGGCAAACAAGGCAGAAGCACAATACATGAAGACATTTTCACAATGTATGTATGATAGGAATCACGATGTGTAGCTCTTGAGGTCTTGACACATTGGAACAGTTAAAATGTACTGCATTTTTTTAAAAGTTTTTAAACTAGTAATTTTTTTTATTTTTATTGAGCAATAAATTAAAACAGCACTAATTTTGCACTTTTTGAAATATATCCATTATATGCTCAGAAAAGTATACTGCAACATAATTTCACAATCACAATAAATTAATCATATTGCCTAGTTTTTATAGATGGACTGAATGGACAGGGAGTGAGCAGTAAGTTTGGTTTACATACATTAGGCACCGAGATTTTCTATGACTTGGTCTTTTTTGTCATGTCTAGTAAATCAGCCTTTAGACATGATGTAAAGTTGGGACAACTGAGGTGTCCTGTTATTCTTAAACTAATGGACAATGAGGAGGCAGTTCACTTCAAGACATACAGCAGAATCCATTAATTTGGTATAGCGGGACACCTCGGAGGCCATTATCTCTCTTACACCCCGGTTGCCACAGAGTTAGACATTTTTGTATATTTGAGTAATCAGAAAAAAATTTGTGTTTTAGGTTTGTTGTATTGGCTACTCTAATGCAGTTTGTCAATCAGTAGATATTTACTATGGTTGCTATTCAACGCTTTCAGAGCACTGATACAGAACAGTGATTTTTAGGCCAAGGCACCTGCCAGCCAATCAGAAACTTAGAATGAGTATAACATAACCCAGGTTCATTATTGTGATGGTAATAATATTCTGATGTGACTTGGGAAAGTGATCATCATTAGTCATGTCAGTTTGAGATGGTAGACTAGGCAGCATCATGGAAGTACTTCAGATTTTTCTAACTGTGCCCGTAGTAATAAACCATATAAACCCTTAACATGCCATTGCATCAAATAAGATACATTTTCCTTCTGATTTTGTTGTTATGAATCTGATTTTGTTTTCTTGAACATGACCAATTCATACAGAATTTCACATTTAAATAATCAAAGAAATGTCACAGTTTCAGGTGAAAAAAAAAGTGAAGAAAAAAGGCCTGTGTTCATAAAGCTTCTCAGAGTAAGAGTGGTGGTGGTGAGTTTAATGCCTGGACAGCTCTTAGATCATCTCCTAGCAGGTACTCGGGGTCATATATGTGCTTTCACTCCTGGAATTACTTTGAACTTAATCAAAAATGTGGTTTTCTTATAAATGTGTCCTTATCAGTGCCATGCTGAGGTGGCCCCTTACACATTGGAAGGTTGGGGATTGCTAATACATGCTTGAATGTAAGAGGAGTTTCTCAACATAAGAGAGCTGATCCAGAATCTTTTCCCATCACTATTCAGATCACAGTCAGATTTGTGGTTTTTCTCCGAGAAGCTTTATGAATTATACAAGTCAGCTTCAAGTCAGCCTATTAAGAAAAAACAAGCATCAAAAGCTCCTTCAAGAAAGATATACAACTCACAGTTGTAACAAAGCCTTGTTTCTACACAAAGGTAACTTGGTGTGGAAAGAGTGGTAAATGGTAACTGAGAAGGTTTGAATGCATTGGTTAATTTGTTATGGAGATGTTCACACAATGTATAGGGCACCTCGGTTGTCTAAAAGAAAAATAAGTCTATTAAATTGAGTTTTTGATGTGACGGCCTCCTTGAGCACACCGACGCTCTCCACAGTGCTGGGCATTAATGGCATGGGTTGGGATCCAGACACTCTTAAGCTAGTGTGAACCTGGACAAAGCCTCTTATTTAATTGTGAAAACGTGAGTGTAAATCATTTCAAAAAGTTACAAAAAATAAGCTTTGAGTGGATTAACATGAGCAACAACCATACTACATATACCTATTCTATGTTCCCCTCACTTTGACATCTACACAAAGTTCCTTCAGTAATGATATGAGCATTTTCCTTCAGGCACAGTCATCTTAAATAGACAGTCAAGAGTGCAAGACAGTTGTTCTGAAAGATTAGTGTAGGACACGTACCTTAAAGGAACACTCCAGCATTTTTCAACATTGAGCACCTGCCCACTGACGTCTATTACAGGTGTTTTGAGTGGCTTTCTATTATTATACATGGAAACATCTGTGACCATCATCTGTACTCCACAGATGTGAAAGTCAGACCTTAAGCTGAAAAATACTGAAGCGTTCCTTTAATCACAGAGACAAGGCTGTCGGATAAGGTCTGCTGTATTGCTTTGAGTTACCGACCCGTATTGAGAAGTTCTGCTTAGTCAAACAATCTATAGGGCACTTGGTCTGTTCCAGTGTTACTGAAAGGCTCCTCGAACGGCGCTGGAGGCTGCAGTGGCTGCAGCAGTCTGGAAGGTTCTGTTGGTAGTGACGCCCTGAGAGAACTCCTGCTGGGCCTTCTGGAAGCTAGCACCCGTCCGCCTGTACAGAGAGTGGACCTGTATACATAGGATAGAGAATAAACAGATTGGTTGTATAAGTTTTGCTCAATTTGTTTTACAGGGGGCGGCACGGTGGCTTAGTGGTTAGCACGTTCGCTTCTCAGCGCTGAGGTCTTGGGTTCGAGTCCCCATCTGAGCGGAGTTTCCATGTTCTCCCCGTGTCTGCGTGGGTTTCCTCCGGGGTCTCTGGTTTCCTCCCACAGTCCAAAAACATGGAGGTCAGGTGGATTGGCTACTCTAAATTGACTGTACCTCTGTGTGTGTATGTACATGCACCCAGCGATGGACTGGCTCCCTGTCCTGGGCTTAGTTGAATAGTGTAATGCCCTGCCCTGCGCCCAGTGAGGGGGTAGGGGACTAACCGCGACCCTGATAAGGATTAAGCGAGTGTGATAATGGATGGATGGATGGATGGATGGATGGATGGATGGAATGTAATCATTTTAATTCTATTCTGAATATTTTTTACTCAGATTTCCATTTTTACTCAGATGGTATTCTACTGTATTTTACTGCACTCCTTTGTACTTTATCGTACTAGTGTACTGTGCTGTATGACATTGTATTGGACCCTACTGTACTGTACCATCTGTATCGTACTGGACTTCACTGTATGGCACCGTATTGTACCATTCTCTATTATATTGCATTGTGGTGTTGTACTTTGTTATATTGTTTCGCACTAAATATACTGTACTGTGCTGGGTTGCGCTCACACTGTACAGTATTGTGCTGTACTGTACTCTGTTGTACTGTATTGCACTCATACTGTACTGTGTTGTGCTTACTTAATGCACAGCTTACTTAATCACACCGCCAATGCCATGTGTTATGAACACTATTTATGTGATAGTATATATAGTGTACATCCCTGTTTAGTAATGCCTTCTGAATGCATTACAGTGTGTTCTGTATGTGCTTATTGAACAGTCTAGTGTTCATAAACTGTTACTGAAGTAACAATAATCAAGCAGAGTTGGAGGGATAAGCCCTAAAAAAGTCTTAAACTCCAGTCCCCGAGTCCAGAATTTGCAGCTCGAGGAAAATGAATTACCAGTGTTAGTAGTGCTGGAGACTGGTGCATTTGAGCCGAAGCGAATTCATCAAACTCCAGCTGGTTTCTAGCCGGACTCCAGGACTGGAGATGCTACAGCGTGAAAGCACAATCTTGTTACTCAAACTAGACTCACCATTTTCAGTAAAATGACTCCCAGCACTGCATTAACCGTGAAGAAGCCCGCCACAACCAACATGAAGACAGCAACAGCAAGATTGGGTCTGATCATGGAGATGGCAGAGATCCAACCACTAAAAACAAGCAGCATGACAATAAAACATTGATCTTGCACTGTTCCACACAATAGTTGGTAGAGACTAACACATTTAACAACATAAGATTAAGATTAAGATCAACCAATTTAGCCAATGTGATTTTTCACACAACACATTTAACCCATTCGTGCAGTGACACACACACACACTAGTGAACACAGTAGGCTGTGAGAATTTGTGCCCAAAGCGGTGGGCAGCCCTTATCCACCAGCGCCCGGGGAGCAGTTAGGGGGTTAGGTGCCTTGCTCAAGGGCACTTCAGTCATGTCCTGTTTGGGGATCGAACCAGCGACCATCTGGTCACAAGACCAGATCCTTACCACTAGGCCATGGCTGCCCCCTAACCCCCTAACCTCAGGATCAATATTTGGGTTTAATTCCTAGCAGGTACCAAATCAGATAACAGATAATAAGTCTGTAGATTAATAAAAATAAACCGGGGATTTAAAGAAATGGGTCAGTATGTCACTATGATACCCCAAGTCTGGAGTCCACATCACTTTAGTTTAAAACTGAAGCTGTAGGACTAATACTGCTCAATGAACTCAGTCACATGATAGTCAAACTACATCATCAAAACTTCTCAACCCAATCAAACCACATACAGATCTTAATTAAAATCTAGTCAGTGTGGTTTAGGACACACAAAGCCCTATTCAGACTAGATTAAATGTGCATGGGGTCCTGGGAGGATTTCTTCTTTTGTAAGAGCTTATCCAGATTTGCCATATCTGTGTCTTCCCCTCATCCCCCGAGAACAATACACTGAATTATCTACTGTTTTTTTAACTTAGAGCTCATCTGATCATTTTAGTGCTGTCTGGATGTAAATGGTTGTGATTTTCCAAGCAGATGTTGTCTTTCATCTGCTGAATTTAGTCGTATTTCTCCTATTGTGCGGATTCACCACAAACATTCCAAACCAAGTAATATGAATGCTTTCAAAGAGTCACTCAATAATCTACTTAATCTGGATGGACTTTGTCTACTTAGTCTCAATACTGTACCTGGGCGGGCTATACACACACCTGGCATTAGGCACGATGCCCAATGGTTCATGTGTATCTGCTCAGTGAGTGCTGTTCTATTAGCTTTACTTCACTACAGGGACTAGACAAGCTGTGTGTGTGCATCTCTGTCTGCAATGGGTGCAACTTAAATTAGCTGAATGCATTCATTAGAAGAGGTGTCCACAAACATTTGGACATGTAGTGTGTGTGTTCATATGCTTTCTGTGTGGAACATTCATGTAAAGGCTAAAATACACTAAAACAACACTGTATACCGGTATATCAAACCGGTAGAGTGAACACTTCACAGCACAGATGAAAGAAGAACAAAAGATGTTCACACCTAAAAGCACCTTCACTTGCATAGCTCCACTGCTGAACAAGCTCTGTGCAGTCATTTCAAAATAAAAGCACAACTAACCTGTTCCCCCACTTGGGAATTCCAACACACTGTATGATGTACACGATCACTTGGAAGGAGAAGATGAAGAAGAAGAAGAAGAAATTGAAGGAGCTGTCTGACCTGTAATGAAAATGACATCCAAAATTATATTACATCTTTACTGATAATGATAGCAGACATAGTAACAAACTGTTCACAGTAGAGAACAAAACTATTTGGCAATCAGTTCTATAATCTAAAGGTATTCATTTCTTTGGGAAAAAAGTATCACAAGTTTGATTGTTTGGATTACAGAGATTGCATTTACAGTAGACATTTTAATTTAATCAAATATGTAGAAATACGTCTGTTCAACCAAATAAATATTTGCTGTTAAAGATATTGGCAAGTGTTTATTTATTTATTTATAGAAACAGTATTTCAACATTAATCTGTTCTAAAGTGTCTGATGATAACCAAAACAAATGATAACTGAAGCAATATTTTCCATAAGAAATAATGTAAATGCAATTAATCTGCTCCAGACACTCCAAAATATGAACAAAAATACATTTGATATAGAATAACTATAGTTTTACAGAGAAAACAATGAGAAATAAACACAGAAGACTAATGAAATGGATAAATAAAAACATTTAACATCACTCTTACAGGTTTACGCTCTGTTTTAGAGAGTGCTGGTGTAGTCCAGCTGCAGCCTTTGTTTTGTACACCCGTTCTTGGAATTCTCGGCCCCCATTTGTTCTTGGACCCGTTTTCAGGTGGTAGTGCTGCACGGGATTGCTTTATTGTGACATGTTTTAATTTACTGTACCAGTTATCAGCGAGAAACAACTAACAACAAAGCCAGGATGAATGACAAACGTGTGGGTGGATGCTTTCTTTTTCGCAAATTAGCAGGGAGTCATGTGGGCATGCCAACGAAAACCAGGCAGCTGAACAATAACTGGGACCAAACTTCCCCCGAAAAAAGGAGACAATAACTGTATTGTACAGTAATCAGGGCGAACAATAACAGAGGTTCCACTGTACTGGTATTGATAATCTGGTATTGTGAGAACCGTAGTTTACGGTGATGGGAACCAGACATCTGAACGTTTCTAAAAGCTACTGCACAGAAAGTTATTAGCCTGAAAAAAATCTTTACAATAGTTTTGAAGTCAGACAGATACATGGGAGGCAAAAATGGTACAATTTTAGAAAGTAAATAAACTGGTTAGACTTGTGCTGTTGACATCGTGACCTGCTCCTCATCAGCATTGTACAGAAAATCAGAGTGGAATGTCTCCCCATAGGGAACCATTTCAGACACCTGAACTGTCTCAGACATTCCCAAAACACTCCAAGGGCTGCAGAGATGAGTGCTTTGATGCTCTCTCTGATGCACACACACTAACCAAATGAAAGAACAGAAATGTCAGAGAACTCACTTGAAGGCATTGTAGACAGGCCTGTACCAGCAGACGAAAGCTCCAGGGCTGAAGAGAATAAACCAGAGGATAGAGAGGCCGAAGTCTACCCCATACTGAGGGTCCACAGTGAAGAAGGCCAGACATGCCAGCAGGTTCAGAAACAGCGTCACACAGTGATCTACAGACCAGAATTCAACAAAACGTAATGAAAGTGTGAAAAGTCTCAGACCATCAGTACAGACACGGGTATAACTAGGAGAGGAGTTTAACAGATATACACTACACCAAAGGCCAGAGGCCCAATGACTCATTTATTTTTGGATAGGAGACCTTTAAATTACAGTATTATAATTAACACATTTGATTTTTTATTAGAATTTAAAAACAAATGATAAAAATTAAGCTTTTAAACTGAAGCACATCACAATAATGTCCCTTTTCAGAGCCTGTAGCTAGTGACAGACTAAAACACAGAAATCATACACTTACACATCCACAGGTAGTACATCATCTTACAGACTCTCTGGAATTCCACAGGAATGTCCTCGTTGAAGTCCTGGTAGAAGCACGGCTTTACTGGGAAAAACTTGGGCAGTGGAGGCCAGTTGTTCTGTTTACCTGCAAATCACAAATGATTTTTAAAGCTCTCTTTTCACTTTTACAAGACAATCGCAGTACAATCTGTATCTCTTCTC
The DNA here is from genome assembly GCA_036984385.1 of Crenuchus spilurus. Lineage (NCBI taxonomy): Eukaryota > Metazoa > Chordata > Actinopteri > Characiformes > Crenuchidae > Crenuchus > Crenuchus spilurus. The sequence continues at coordinate 167,137 of BRDA01013464.1, read as the reverse complement.
TGTGCTCACCCCTGGCTGTGTCTCTGCTCTGGAGCTCCTCCTCCTTCCTCTGTAGCTCGGCTGCTTTTTTCTCCAGCTCAGCCTGCTGCTTCAGGAGCTCAGCCTGCGCAGCAGCCGCAGCCACCTGCACAACACAGAGCGTCACCTCAAGCACAACAGTCAGTGATAAATCTGATCATGCAACCAGAACTGCACCAAAATAATCTGACTGAGAGCACATGTGACCAAAACTGATGCACACTTATTCCAAAAGAAAGTCGTGAGGTCAGAGATCAGGGAAAGTCCAACAAAAGCAGAGTCTCTCAAAGCCATTTCAGAGTATTTGTTTTGGTCCAGAAATCATGTCAGCACAAAAACTACATAACATACACAACACATATACAGTGCATACACACTCACTGACCACTTCATTAGGTACACATATCTTGTATCTACACTCTTTGTCCATTTTAGCTCCACTGATCATACAGATGCACTGTGTAGTTCTACAGTTACAGACTGTAGTTCATCTGTTTCTCTGTATACTGTGTTAACCTCCTTTAACCTGTTCTTCAATTATCAGGACCCCACAGAGCAGATATTATATGAGTGCTGGATCATTCACTGATGTGGTGGTGGTGTGTTAGTGTGTGTTGCTGATATGAGTGGATCAGACAGAGCTGTTGGCGTTTTTAAACACCTCACTGTCACTGCTGGAGGGAAAATAGCGCAACAACCAAAACTGTCCAGCCAACAGTGTCCTGTGAGGACCAGTGAAGGACTAGAGGATGACCTGCAGCAACAGATGAGCTGCTGTCTCTGACGTTACATCTACAAGGTGGACCAATAAGGTAGGTGTGTCTAACAGTGAACAGTGAGCTAACAGTGTTTAACATCTCCAGCAGCTCTGCTGTCTGATCCACTCACACCAGCACAACACTAACACACCACCACCACATCAGTGTCACTGCAGTGCTGAGAATGATCCACCTCCCAAATAAGCTCTGTGAAGTCCTGATCACTGAAGAACAGGTGAAAGGAGGCTAATACAGACTGTAGTCCATCTGTTTCTCTGTGTACTGTAACTGTAGAACTACACAGTGCAGCTGTATGATCAGTGGAGCTAAAATAGACAGTGAGTGTAGATATAAGATGTGTGTACCCATGCGCGTAATTTGCGGGGGGGATAGGGGGGTTATGACCCCCCCAATAATCTGATCCAATCACTATAACCCCCCCAATAAAGTCACAATTTCAATTTACAAAAACATCTTTCATGAATAACTTGTTCATTTTCTTTATTCATGATCAATTTTGGGTAAAATACTAGCATGTTTAATCATTTGGTAATGTAACCCCCCCTTTCCCCACAAAAACTTGGTATCACTCAACCGGCTTGGCTGCACTAAGCAGCCGTGCTCGCCGTTTGCAGGGTTGCCAGGTACGTGGTTTTCACGCCATATTGGGCTTTTTTGGAAAATCCAGTCGCAGGTGAAAATTCAAGCGTGTCAGGCTGCGTTTTTTGGGCTACTTTTAAAAACTACCGTGGCCGCCAAAAAACAACAAGAAAAGTAGGTGTTGGAAGACTGAATGCAACAATACGAACGAGGAGAACATAACGACATAAGGAAGTCTGAAAAGGAGAGAGAGAGAGAGAGAGAGAGAGAGAGAGTTCCTTTTTTTTGCTAATTATGTTACTATTAAATGTTCTTGACTGGGATATAAAGCTTATTAATAAATAATTTGATAATAAATCCCTTATAAACAAAATTCTAAGGCATACTCATAATTGTTTTGCCATTTGCTTCAAACGTGTGACAGACATATTTTGGGCTAGTTCAAGCTTCTGAAGGGCGGGTTTTAGACTGACTTTGGACTGGATATTTTTGCTGGACCTGGCAACCCTTACCGGAGTGGGTGTCGTAAGAAAAATCGAAAAGAGCACCAAAAAGTGGACAAAAAACATATTTTCATTGTTGGTTGACAACACCGCCTTGTAAAAAGCGGAAAAATCAAAATGAGGTAAATGTATATGTATTGTTAGCTGATGATTGAATAACTATGCCGCTGTGTATCAGACACACTATGAATACCAGTCCAGGTATTTTAGATAGCTCCGTTAGCTAGCTCCGCATTTCTTAATTGTTTAAGGTGCAGAGTAAATACAAAGAAAGTTAAATAAATACATAGTAAAAGCATTACAATGTATTTCTAATACGGTTAACCCAAAATCTCCTGAATCCTTTTAGAAAAGTAAATGATTTAATAAATAAATAAATAGGCAGACAGCTCAACCCCCCCAATGTTGGACCCAAAGTTACGCCCTTGTGTGTACCTAATGAAGTGACTGCCTAGAGTTAGTGTAATGAGAGTGGAGAGGATGTAGTGCGTTATATCTGCGCATTTGCTGCTGAATTCCACTTAATGTTGAACTGAACTGACCCGAGGGCTGGGCTCCACTGTAGCTTGCAAAACAGCAGGCTGAGAGGCAGCGGTTACAGGTATGGTGGGTCCACTGAGATCATCCTTTAGAGAAGAAAGAGAAGAAGGGAGGGACATTTGCATGTATATTACTGAAAGTGGCTGTGTTTTCATAAGCAAAGTACATCCCTCCTTTTATCATAAAATGACATTAGTTATGTGTTCCATTATGTCTCAATAGTCTTAAACTCTACAGTGACTAACAGTGAAAGTGAACAGTGTGAGACTCACTAAGGCCCTCGCTGAGAACGGGTTGAACTCCTCTAGTCCATCTGTGTTACTGTTAGTCACCTGGGTCACTGATGGATCCTGCAAGACAACACAGTAGTCCAAATCAAGAAGAATGCAGGTTTAATGTGCTACTGAGGCCTTCAGTATAAATTCACATTTACAAACTGTGCTAATGAGGCCTTTAATGACTGTCAATATCAGTCACTTATGAAAACTACAGAAATGACTTTTTTCCCCTAAAGTCATGCTACATAATCACTTTTAATAACCAGCGGGGTGGTCAGAACTTAAAAACACATTTTAGGTGCCTCAGAAAACCTTCCTTTATAAAGGGGCTACTGGAAGCTCCTTCCTAATTCCTACAGAAACCTACAATATTGGCAAAAAGTTTAATCTAATCTAATTTAATCTATTGTAACAAGCTGAGGAAGCCCAAATGTGCTTCTAGAGTGAACTGAGAGAACTTCAACAGTTAATTTTAGAGTGAACTTTAGATGTTCTACATCAAACTCTTAAAATATCATCAGACAGTTATTAAAACTATTATTATTATTATTATTATTATTATAAGTCAAGTTAATTCTGACTGCTGGCGACCATATAAAGTCAGAGTTTTGCCAGAACATCCAGTCTTCTGTATGGGTATTTAGGCTTCTTAATGGCTTAACTCCTCAGTCCCGAGACAGGACACTTTAAAACAAATGATATTTTGTATTGAAATATGTTCATTGCAGCCATTTAAATGGTATAATACAAAAAAAGTGCATGGAGACTGTAAGATATTCAGTGTCCAGTATACTGGACGTTTGGAATTAAGGGCATGAAATCTGAAAGATTTTGAAAAATGAACTCATTTGTTAGGACCAATACAAAATACAAATTAAATGTATTGTCTGAGTTAACTGTTAGTGCAAATATGTAATACATTTTTTACAGTAAAATTACACACTGATATGAACAAACAAACATTTTGCAGTACATTTCTACTATTTTATTATCTAATAATAATAATAATAATAATAATAATAAAATAATTATTTTTTATCTATTATCTAATCATTCAAGCACCTCTTGTACTGTCAGCCCTAAACAGACATGAGAAGGTGAGCATAGCATTGAAAAATGTCAAAAATATAGAGGAATACCAGTTGTTTTAAGATGTGTGTATTCGCGATACATAGCATGCTTAACGCAGCATTCAGTAGTCTAACTCCAAATGTCCAGATGGCTGGACATAAATGTTTCACGCAAAATTTAAGACTTTGCAAATAACTTCCCATTGTTAACATCATTATTTATTGTATCCTTAAACTTCTAGAATAACATAAACCAAGACATTTCAGTTATCTATTTTGGATAATTAAGTAAAACATGTTTTGCTGGGTCACGGAGGCGAGGAGCATCTTTCACTGCAGCTGCCATTTCAGGGAGTTTTTTCAGCAACCTATCAAAACAACCTGAATGTCCTTGTCCAACCAATAGAAAGCCAGAGTTGGGAATGAACACATAAAAGTGGGTGGGACAATGTAAAGCTGTTTGTTAAGTTAAAAAACACAGAAAAATAATGTCCAGCATACTGGACGTTTGGAACGAGGAGGTTAATGTAGTTGCTGGTTCTCTTCCTTCAACTGTTCCAGCAGAACCCATCTGTCTTTGTTTGAAGACACAAATAATTTCATCTTTTTTCTCCAGTTCCTTCATTCTTGTTCTGCTGAGTACAAGTCTGTCATATTTCCTGACTGGTGTCTTTTGTTGTTGTTAAAACAGACTATAAAGCATGATATTTACTATAACAACTTATTAGACAGTTTCATGGTTACTGATTATTAAAGAAACATTATACTATGTGAATGTCACAAAATCAGATTTCTATACCATTACAATGTGCAGCATCTGGATACTCAATACCAATACTCTATTTTAGCTTCTATAAACTAAAAACACTTGATAATAATAATAATAATAATAATTTTTATATAGCATGTTTCACTATCTCATGGTTAGGGATCTGGTCTTGTGACCGTAAGGTTGCTAGTTTGATCCCCAGGCAGGTCATGACTGAAGTGCCTTTGAACAAAACACCAAACCCCCAACTGTAAGTCACTCTGGATAAGAGTGTCTGCTATATGCCTCAAATGTAAATGCAGAGTCATAACAAAACATGACAGACAAAAACAGTGCAAGCCTTGGCAGAAAGCTGGTTTATGATTCAGCAGTTATATTGGTGGAGAAGAGATTTTAAGAGGTTTTAAGTCTGGATGTAAAAGTGGAGGCAGAGTTAACTTGTTGGATATGAGATGGAGAGAGTTCCAGAGTTGGGGAGCCAGTCTAGAGAATCGCCATCGTCTTTAACAACAAAAACTCAGACATATTAACACCTGTTTTAATGTGACCTCTATAATACATACACAACTCAGATGTCAGCACAACACAATTAAATTGTGTTAAACTGATGTAACTTATTTGTATTTTAAAAGTATTGAAAGTTAAGAGGACAGAATTGTCAAATGTGAGTATTGAATGTTTTGATATGTTTCATTCTCGTTGCAACAACAGTGTTATATTATTGTTGCAGTGCTTATACCCCTACAAATGGTACCACCATCATACTAATGTAAAAAAGCGGGAAACAGAAGCAGTGGTACAAATCAACTATGGCTTTTACACATTAGTATTATGGTATGTTTTCTACTAGTTTAGTAGGTTATATGCTACTGAAACTGTGGTATAAAGTGTAGGTATAACACTGTCCCAAACACCTGAGTAGCAGCTCACATATCTCCTTACACCTCAGTCAGGAAAACACCTGACAAACTGGACCAAAACTGCTCAAACTGAAGACATTTTAAAGACTTTAGGGTATTAACACGGAGAACGATTCATGTTTTTAATTTCTTTAAAGCTGAAAACAAAATAAATAGTATATTTATTTAAGAAAACTAATCGATAGTTCAACATAATACACTTCCGCCATCGTCCTCAGTTCGTCATTGTTCTGGCATATAAACAAGCGAAGCTGATTGGCTTACGCCGCTGTCCATCAAGCGTGACGTAAGCCAAAGGCGGGCATACCAGAGGCCAAAACCAACCAATCCAACAGGTTTCACTCCCAAAGTTTGCTGTTCATAAACGAAGCTCTCTCACCGAATAACGAGTGAGTGAATGTGCGGTGTTGTTGTTCTTTACCTGGAAAGGATTGACATCGACTGGATGGACGAACGGGTTGCTGTCGAACCCAGACATTGTTGTTGTCAGGTAGCTGCACTACAGGTGTATCCACTCGCTGCTGTACCTGCCCGTCTCCTCCTTTGAATGAATGAACTGAACCGATTCACAGAATCGAGCACAACTGGATTGAACTTGGTGTGTCACAGGTCACCGACTTCTACTTAATTCAATGGCTGTTGTCACAGTTACACCATAAGACGTGAAAATGTTGTGAAAATGTGAAGCTAAGGTGGCATTTACAGTTCGAGTGAGATGTACAGAACTGAAACCATTTTGTTTACTCTAAAACGCGTAAAAGAAAGAAAAATAAAGCAAATGTACGAGTTTTATAATGTCAAGTAACTTCCGGTGCGTATTAGAAGTTCCTGTTCCACCGTACATAGTGCTGCGGTTACATTCAGGCACTGTTTATGGAGCTACAACGTGAATAATAACCGAATCGGACGTTTGGTTCTTTATACCTGACACGAAGAATCAGTCCTTTCGCGCATGCGTGCTGGAATCCAGCCACCACGTGACTCTCCCTGTTCCAGTCGCTCAAGTTGGACCAGGAGTGAGTGTGTGAGAGAGAAAGAGAAAGAATCAGCCGTAGAATATTCACACCCTCGTATCCTTTGCCTCGTTTAGCTGAGATATTAAAGAGAAGCTATAACGTGTACAGTCTGCTCGAGTGCAGGTGTTATATTCTGGTTCATTTCTGTCAGCACACTGATTTTAGCTGCTGCTTTTAAACACCAGTTAACACTGAAACATTCAGCACAATAACGAGTGAAAATGTGAAGTACAGCAAAGTAAATGCACATATATCAATACAAAAAAACCTTAAATTACAATCTTAAGTATTGTGACTGCTACACATAGTCATATCAGAATATAACCCCTAGTTTGGAATGAACTTGGACTGGGAGGTCACAGATGTCATGTGACCATGTTCACTGCATGTATAAATATGTGAGCACACCAGTCAGTTGTAGCAGAGTGCAAAACCATCATCATGGGCAAAAGGGCTTGATAATAGGGTACCAGGTGAAGGGTGGTAGCATCTCAGAATCCACTAACTTTGTGAGATGTTCTAGAGCCGCTGTTATGAAGACTGAGAATGGACTTCTTGTACATTTAGCCTCCAAACAGCATAACAGTGGTGCCCCATGGGACATTAGTACCAGAGGGGAACAACGACTCCAGTGAGTGGTACACAGCAATCAACACTACAGCGGGCCGGTTTCCCTCTATACCAGGGGTAGGCAACTCCAGTCCTGGAGTGCCGGTGTCCTGCACAGTTTGGTGATGTCACTGCTCTGACACTACAATTAAACATGCTAATTGCCCGCTGAGTGGAATCAGGTGTGTTTGATCAGGTAGATCACCAAACTGTGCAGGAAACCGGCACTCCAGGACTGGAGTTGCCCACCCCTGCTGTAGACTATAGTGGACACAGGAGCAACAAGGTCAGAGATGAATACAGCAAGCCACGGGTGGTTATTCCCGCTGTTGGTTAATAGTAATATGGTGATTTAACAGTATGTGTGTATATATTATATAAAATATAAAAAGTAAACCATTCACACTGTTCCAGCTTTGATTTAATGAGCTGATACTTTTTGTTCAAAATGTTTTTTTATTATTATTTTACAACCATTGACATCATTTTCTCTTTTTGTAAGAAACACGTCTCTAAATGCACTTTTTACACAAATCTTTGTGTAACGGAACACAATGCTGAGGTGGGATTGTGCACTTCGCTCAGTCCTGCAGGCAGCGTGGCTCTGGCCAACAATGGAAGATAACATTTCAGACAGTATGTGAGATAATATCAGGGTGGTTTTTCACATGTACTGGATGTGTATATGTGAAAAGCAGGCATCTCAGCGATCAGCACGCTCCCTTTAGCACAATACTATGATGTCAAATGCCACACCTTTGGAAATGAGGCTATGTACTAACAACTTCCAAGTGACTGAGAATTCAGTAGGCCTAGAAAAGCACAGTGGGCATAGAGGACCTTGCAGGCAATACCTTACTTTGCATGTTTGCTAATATGCACTGTGTTTCACTGAGTTTTCTAATAGGACAGTTACATGGTAACAGACTGTATTCTACTTCTCAGCTGACATTTGATTAAGATCAGGTCCCTTTGAGGAAAATACTGCTTATAATGGTTATGGCTGCTCAGACTGTGTGAGCGTAACTTTGGCTTCGTCTTGTGACTGATCATAAGCAAATCTGTAAATCCATAATGGGACTGAACAGGGTGGATTAATAGGAGAAAGCAGAACTTTAACACAGGCTACTTCAGTAACACGAGTGATTTTAGCATTTTAATGACCTCAGCTGGTCACACGCTGTCTTCCTGCTCCAGCAAAACAGTTTTGCATGTGCTGGATCATTAGATGACACAAACACAAAAAAAGACGAGAGAACAATAGTGTTTTTGTTCAGCCCCAGGAACTGATGGATGGTTTTCAGAGTTGATGTATACAGTAGGCTTTGATTTTTAAACATTTGTGAGTTTTCGTTTAGCTGGGATCCGCTGGCATTGACACACCAGCTAGTTTGGTCCCTTTGATGACAAGATTACCCTCCACACAAAACAAAAAGCAGCAAACTTCAAACACCAAGTGGTTTTCACATAATTACACACACACACACACGCTCTCTCTCACACACGTGGCCACTGTCTGCTCTCACACACTGCTTTCCAAAAGTATTTGTGACAGGCAAAAGATAAATACATGAATACAACAACCCAGAATACAAATCACTGGTGTTCCGGCTTTATACATTTTATATCACATCATATTTATATAGAGATTTTTATATATACCATGTAATTAAAATTTTATTAAATAGGCTTGGGAGCAAAAATACATACATGTAATTATAGAGCACGCTGCTTACACGGTTATAAACTGTAAACTTCAAAAGCAGCCAATGGTTTCGCTTGAGTTCATGGAGTCTGCACTAATCAATGGCTTTGTCTCCTGGATCTGCAATGGCAACTCGGGTGCATCTGCTGTGGAGAGCCAGTAGCATCAGTGTCTTCTGCTGCAGTTTCTTATTCCCTTTACCCCTTGCCTATGGGCTCCACCCAGCTTCTGACAGCACTGCCCTTTAATCTGCAGCTTTAAAAAGCCAAATCTGCAGTCACATCTTAGACAGCCAATGAGCTAAGAGCACGGCACTTTATTCCCAACACAGCCTCTCCCGACCCCCTCCTCCTGCCTCTCTGCGGACATGGCACTTAGGGACTGTTCTGCTGGCTTGCGGACAGGGACAGGGGGCACTGATGAGCAAGCTAGTGAGGAAAAAGATTAGCTCCTGGAGTGGAGGAGTGGCCAACGTGGTCCTCATACCATGAACTCGTTGGTGCCGTATAACACTAGCTGCTGTGGTGGGAGGTCTGGTTCTCTCTTGTGGTCTGGAGGCTCACGGTGCCTCAAGGGGGAATATTTGGTCCCCCGCAGTTTCTGCTTGCCCTTCTCTGGGTTAAAGGTGCCACGGCTGGTGAAGCGCGGCCCCTCCTCTTCGTCCTGCAGATCGGCTGTGTCTGGTCCGTCATCAGCAAGGCCGGAGCGGAATAGGCCAGGCGAGGGAGGTTTGGAACGCAGGCGCAAGCGCTGGGATGAGCCTGCTGGATGTATGTAGGATGAGGAGATGGATGAGGTGGTGGAGCCTGAGTCCACTGAGTCCAGTGAGTCAGGCTGCCGGCGCAGTGTCCGTCTGCTCTTGCCCTCTGACTTCTTGGGTCGGGTGGCGGCCAGCGCTGGGCCTCTCTCTGCACAGCAGAAAAACAAAGTAGGTTAGTGAGAGATACACAACTGGCAAACAGCTGATGGATGCTGATGATCACTCAACAAAATGGCTCCTCATGCTAGATCTGGTCTGTAACACATCACCTCAGTAGAAAGAAGAGATGTTTCACAAAGCAGGATTTCTCAGTTTAGCCAGGTAACATAAGCCCAAAGTCAGACCTGTCCAGCAGGACTATTCTCAACACGGTACCCTCACTCATTGCCCCCAGATCAGGCAAAATCAAGTCAGGTCCTGGAGGAGACCTGTTGTTACACTGCTCTGTGTATTTTGACACAACCACAAAAACTCGAAGTATGCCCCCCAGACAAAACCGTTTGTCAATTTGTGTCTTCATGGTGGTAGTAACTCTGGGCTCCTGTAGATGGCACTGCATGAGGATGAAAATCACAGCCTACAGGAAATTCTTGTCAGAACTGTGGCTGAAAGATGAAACTGACACCAATTTCTGAAAGAACTTCTGAAGTGGACTGTATAACTGTATGACCACATGGAGTGTCACGCAACAGGTCTTCGGCCTTGATACACCTGCAAATTCAGCTACTTCCTTCACACTGTGGCCTTTGGCACCAAATACTATGACTTCTTTTAGCCAATCATTAGCATCTGCTTTACATCCCATTTTCCACACATCAAACATTTACTGCACTATACAACCTCTTCTCAATCTATGAATCCCATCACACACCATGCAGGTATTTATAGCCTGATCATCCTCGTGCAATGTTGTCTGTAGGAGCCTGTCAGATGCATTGAGGAAAATAAGTATTTGAACACCCTGCGAATTTGCAAGTTCTCCCACTTAGAAATCATGGAGGGGTCTGAAATGTTCATCTTAGGTGCAT
>BRDA01013464.1:132554-156463 GCA_036984385.1 Crenuchus spilurus | reverse complement strand
CTAAGATGAACATTTCAGACCCCTCCATGATTTCTAAGTGGGAGAACTTGCAAATTCTCAGGGTGTTCAAATACTTATTTTCCTCACTGTATTTAGATTGTTGCTGGATCAGGTGGGGTAGAGCTCAGGATGCACTAAAATACGCTGGACAGTGACTTATGAGAACCACTAGTCTAGACAGCTGAAGAGAAACTTACCAGAGAAGTCAGAAGTGGCTCCTTCAGAGTCAACATTCAGGTTCTCAGAGCTGTCTGCTGTCCCTATGGATGCCTCTGACTCCAGAGTCTCATCATCTGATGCTCGTGGCTCCAGAGACAGCATCTCAAATGTCAGCTCCTCCCTACAAAGGAAAAGAACATCTCAGCTCTATTTCTGCCGTTTTCAATAATCTGATACATTTAAAATTCATGCAAATGTGATGCTATTTCAAACTTCACATATTTCAACATTTAAATCACTGATTATTATTGTATATAAAATAACACAAATGCTAAGCAGTGCAAACTGTGGCTGCACACTCACTTCTCTTTCTGCAGGCTCTCAATCTGTTCAGTTAGAACCCTCTCTTCTTGCTGCATGGCAGCTTGCTGCTGCTCCGTTACCTCAGGTTCTCTACCTGCTTCTTCATCTCCACTCTCCTCCATGGCCATGGGGGCAGTGGGAGAGCGAGGACTGACCGGAGGAGACGGTGTGTGATAACTCACCCTGCGCACCCTCCCCTTACCCTGCCAAACACAGAGCACATACTATTATTAGTTTAGTTACTTTTGTTAGTTACATTAGTTACTTGCATACTTAAAGTAGTTACAGTACAGTAACTCTGTTAGATACAGCAGTGAGTATGATTAATAAAATGATATAATTTAAAATCATAAAGTTAAAAAGATAGTTTAACAAAAAATAAATAAATCTATCTTCTTCCCTTTATCCCAAAAGTAGACAACCATCTAAGACCATGTTCAGTGTCCTAAATCAGAGTCATTAGGACAATTAGCATTATATTAACTATATGTGTAAAATCACACACTCATGTGATTAAATTTGCTAAAGTAGTTTCTGACATTGTATGATCTTCATAAATGGCACATAAAAATAGAATATTGTGAAAATATCGTCATCGTCACCATCATATTTATATTCATTACATGTAAAGTGATATTTCAAGCCTTTTTTTGTTTTACTGTTGATCGGTTTGGCTAATCCTAAATCTCAAATGATGAGAATATTACATTTTGAGCAAATTACTATTTAAACTGCATCAACATAAAAAGACTTAAATATCACTTTACATGAATAAATATATATGTATGAGTATAAAATGACAGTTTTCCTCTTTGAATTAAAGTATAAACATAAATTAACTCTCACAACGCAGAGGAACCTCAGTTTTAATCATTAATCCGTTGTAAAGTGTCTGATGATAACCGAACAATAACTGAATATGTCCCATAAGAAATCATGTAAAGCCAATTAATCTGTTCCAGACACTCCAAAATATACAAAATTACATTTTATATAGAACAACTATAGTTTTACAGAGAAAACAATGAGAAATAAATACAAAAATAATAAAATGGACAAATGAACATTGAACATCACTCTTTCGAGTTCACGCTCTGTTTGAGAGTTCACGCTGAGTGTGCCAGTGTGGTCCAGCCTGGAGCCTTTGTTTTGTACACCTAGCCAAGCTAGTTTATTTTTGCAGTGTCCAGGCAGTAGTGCTGCGCGCTGTTGATTCAGTGTGACGTGTTTTAGCTTGTTTTTAGTGCTATCAATGAGAAACAAATCCAGAATGAATGACAAACATGTGGGTGAGTGACGAATGCATGCATGGATGCTTTGTTTTTGCGGAAGAGTCACGAGGGCTTGCAGACGAAAACCAGGCAGATAAGCAATAGCTGGGTCAAAATTTCCGCCTAAAAAGCTGATGATAATCAAATTGTAAGATAACCAGCGCAAACGATAACCAAGGTTCCACTGTAGTCAATTTCCTGGAGTTGCATTAGTATGTCACAGAGTGTCAGAAACACAAGATGATTTGAGATTTACTTAAGAACAGTGTGGGATAAGTGTGTGTAAACTTGTCAGCTATGTTAGCTTTTACAGTCACAGTACAAAATTAAATAAACAAACTTTAGACACAAAACATGTTTTTACTGATGTGGGAAAAGGGGAAAATAGTTTGAATTACACTTTCAGTCGATGTGTCTAGGCAGTGGCAAAAGTCGAAATCCACAACAAATCATGCACTCACTCATTCCCACCAACCACTAAAGAAGCAACAGCTGGTAACAACAGTAAACACAATCACACACACTAACTTTTTACCTTTCTGGCTGCGTTTGACTGGAGGTTGCCAAACAAAAAGGAAAAAAAAAGAAAAATGGTACATCATATTAGCATATTAACATGGGCTTGATAGGATGACAGACCGATGACTTGGAAGAAAGCAGACTGCAAACGGAACACAACACCACTGAAATGAGCCATGGCCTGAGATGAATGCCCACCCCTGAAAGCAAAAATGCTGCTGATAGAGTGCTGAGTTACAGTAACTGGACAGGCTTTCGTTTAAGCAGCAGTGTAAGTGATCTGACGGAGTGGGACAAAGATACAGAGCCAAGGCCTCGAACTGGTGTGCTGTGACAATGGAGACAGAGAGACAGCACAGCGCTGGGACACGGCATATGTGACCAATGAGGCACAAGATGAGGCTAGAGTTAGCGGGTACCTACCGCCGCTGCAATGCGGGTTATGCTCATAAACCTAACTGCGATTACTACGGGTTTCTGGATTAGGAAGCAGAAGGGAAGAAGGATGGGAAGAGGAGAAAATAGGATTAATGAAACAGTAATGAGCAAATACAGGGTTAAAAAGTCCAGATGTGGGTTGGCATGTTGGGTATACCTACAGTAGCATATGGTGTCAAAAATGTTCCAGTGTTTTTCAACCTGTTTGCAGACAATGATTACCGCAGACAATATTTTTAATGCATTTCCCCTGTACTTACCACTGCATTACCAAAAATTACAATATTGTCAAAGGTTCATTTTTGTTCAGAATTTAAATCCAGAAGGCAAACGGTCATGTTTTATATTCATTACATGTACAGTGACATTTCAAGCCTTGTTACTATTCAAATATTTCACGTTTGAGTAAATTACTAATTAAACAGTATCAATATTAAAACAAAACAGGCTTGAAATATGCCACATTATGTGTACTGAGTATACACACCCATAAGATTAACTTTTTGAATTCAATTATGAGCACAAATGAACTTTTTCACAGTATTATAATTACTATATAATTAAAAATATAAATTTAATTATCACCAGAACTCAGCATTTATGGCTTCTAAAAGTGAGTCACTTTCTGAGAGTAACTGTCTGTGGTAAACTGTACACTACAGACAGATTAGGTTGAAAAATGTCTACTACATATTACTTACCATAGACCTGCGAATGAAGGTCAGTCTGCTCTTTGCTTTGCTCTCAGCAAACTCCAGACTGTTGATGTCCTTCAGTCTGGCCTTGTACTTGTTCATCTGCTCACAAATGATCAGCTCCACACATCTAAGGGACACACATGTTCAATATTAAAAATCATTCTACTATGTCTCCACCACTCTATAACTGCTAATAATTCATTCACTTGCTTGTCTTCATCTCGGTCAAACAGAATCAAGACTCAAAACGTACGCTGTGGTTTTGCCGATGTCCTGAACACTCTGCAGTGGGTCAATTGTGTCCGGGCAACGGAGAATACAGGGAGCAAAGACAATGGCCAGTGCATTAGCGGACATGCGGTTGGTTTCTTCTTGCAGAGCAATTCTGCAGAAAAAGGTACAAAAAATGTTGAGAAGCTGCAGTGCGAACTGAAAATGACATGAGACCAGGATGTCAAAGATCATGTCTCACCTGACCAGGTGGAAGATGAGTCTTTCCAAGGTGTTCAAATGAGTTCTGCTAAGCTGATCTATAATCGAATACACCCCTCGTATGACCTCCTTCTTATCCTGAAGGCCTAAACATTGGGACACATGCAAAAAAAAATTATTACACTAGAACAAAAATAATGTCCTAGAATTTCTCTTGTTTTAAAAATATTATGTACAACCTATATGACATTATATATATACATATATATATATATATATATATATTTTTTTTTTTTTTTCATACACGTCAGTGAGGAAATTGCAAATAAAGTGGTTGTGCTTTGTTTTGTGAACTTCATTTTATTTGTTAATAAACATCCATTCCTTCATTTCAGGTCTGCAACACATTCCAAAAAAGTTGGGGCGGGGCATTTTAGAGCAATCAAAAAAACAACAACAACTAAATACCTAATGAATAAAAAAGCCTTATATTAACCAGGTCCAGAAACAGCATCAACTTCTCCAAGTTCTGAGGCATCTGTGATGTGCCTTCACATAGTGGAATCATATTGTGGTCAGATGAATCAATACTCCAGATCTTTTTGGGAAAAATGGACAATGTGTACTCCAGACCAAAAATGAATCCAGACTTATCAGCAACAAGTCCAAAAGTCATTGTAATGGTGTGAGGTTGTGTTTGTGCACTCGGCAAAGGTCGTTTACACTTGATAATTACACAGATTTTATACTGATTTTAGAGCAACATATGCTGCCTTGAAGATATGATCTTTTCCAGGGACATCCACAACATTTTTCAACAAGACGGTGCAAAACCACATGCTGCACATAATACAAAAGCATGGCTGCAGAAGAAGAGGGTTCTGGTACTGGACTGGCCTGCCTGTAGTCTTGACCTTCCCCAATAGACAAAGTGAATTTAAAGTAAGTGTTGCTGATTTGCAACATTAAAAAGTAGTAAACGCTTTACTGTCCCAATTTTTTGGAATGTGTTGCAGACCTGAAATATGGGAATGGATGTATATTAACAAATTAAATGAAATTGATCAGACAAAAAAATTGAAACATCTTGTGTTCATACTGTCTGCAATAGAATGATAGCAGAAAAGCATTTAGCCAATAAAATGACTACAGTATATGTTCAAATGTTTGCGGACATCCCTTCTAATGAATGCATTCATCTACTTTACGTTGCACCCATTGCTGACACAAATGTACAAATGCACACCCACAGCTTGTCTAGTCCCTGTAGAGAAGTACTGCCAATAGAACAGGTCTCTCTGGAGCAGATAATCATGAACCTATTAGCACCATGTCTAATGCCAGGTGTGGGCTAGAGAAGTATAAAGCCCCTCAGCATTTAGCTGTGGAGCAGTGTTCTCTGGAATGATGGTGCTCCATTCAATTTGAATGTTGGGAAGTTGGGAAATGCTCACAGCAATGCTCTGAAATCTAGTAGAAAGCCTTCCGTGCACAGTAGCGACAGTTACATCCAACAATAACTGGATAAACTCTTTTTAATACCCTCAATTTTGGAAGAAACAATGACTGAGCAGGTGCCCCAGTACTTTTGTCCATACAGTGTATTTACTTTGAGTTTGATACACAAGCTTATAAGAACACCCAAGAACAGTTAAAAGAATCACGAAGGAAACTGGAGCTAAGCCAGACTAACCACGTACCCATGGCTCTCAGGAATTCCTCATACAGTTCAAAGGTCATAAGGGGATTGGGCAAATCACGCAACCACTGCTTGAAGACGCTGGCAATGACGTGGATGTTGTACTCATCCAGATTCATAATGCTCACATCTGAGGGACAGACAACAACAATGGAGAGAGATCAAACGGCAGACCTGTGATCATGTTATTTCTTAGGGTTAACCACAACATTACTCTGACAGACTGACTGCTATTGTTTCTGGTGCTTATTTTAAGTCCCGTACCTGTGTCCAGACCCTGCTTCAGTTCTTTGATCTTATTGGTGGAGCCAGACTTCCTGTAGATGCCCTCTGTGTAGAGGCCATGCATCTCAATGTAGTTGATGAGCTTCTCCACCACCAAAGGTACCGAGCGCTCATCGTTGGTCAAACGAGACACCTCCACTCCAAACTGTCTCGATGACAATTCAGGATCGTACTACACACAATCAAAATCAGAGCACAGTTTAAAGTTTTCTCTAAGCCACCTTTACACAGACAAAGAAAAAAACAAGAAAAAGCAAAAACAAATGGCAGCAATCACATTTATTCTCATTTCTGTCTCGTGACGAGGAACGGCGGGTTCTGGAAAACAGTCCATGCATTAAGTCAATCACATGTGACAGTAATTAGAGGGGAAATCCCTTACCTTCTTGCTGCATTTGGTGGTCATCTTCAGACAGCACTTTCTGTGGCAGGCATACCGGCACACTACACAAGAGACAGACATCTCAATGAGTCTCATTTTTTAAACCCAACCTCAGGTCTCACGCACATCTCAGAGAAAAGCCAAACAACGTGAAGGAAAGGAAGCAGCCTTTAAAATCAGCTTAAACTGAAGCCAACATTCTTCACACTGTAACATGGCAGATTGTGCGGAAAACATCCTGCCTGACAAAGCCAAACTGTCCAGAAACAGAGGAGAATGCCCTTAAGAAGCCATGGGTTCGGCGGTAAACAATCTGATTATGTTAAATTGAGGTCAGGGCCATTTTGGTGAGGAGTCTCGAGACCAAGGACACGAACTCACGTTTGCAGACGCACGCTCGGTCCATCATCCAGATGAGGGAGGAGCAGTACTCGCAGTATGTGGGAATGCTGTACTGAGTGGACTTGAAAATGTGGCCGTTGTGTTCCTCCACCTGGACCAAATTCAAGACACGGTCACAACAAAACAATTCAAAGACAACTTGACTGGTTGCAATGTGTTATGAGTAGTTTATCATTACGCTCACAATGTCAGAGTCCTTTTTCCTCCTCTTCTTCCGGTCTAATTTAGGGGCCTGTAATAGAAACAAGTACAAAAGTGACTCTGCAGAAGAGTCTAAATGGTGTAGCACAAAGCAGTTTATAGATATGAGGCACACCTTGCTTGCGCTGCTGTCCAGTGGCTTATACTCAGTCATGAACTCATCCAGAAACACCTTAAAGGTGTTCACCCACACTTTAACAGGCGACTCGCTCCAGTCTCTCTGCTCCTGGCGCATGGTCTTCTCCAGGATCTGCTCGAACAGCGCGTACAGGTCCTTGTAGCGGATACTCTTCCCGTCATCCATCTACGCACACGGAACAAATGAGCTAAAGCACAGAAGGAAATAAAATCCCTGGACAAATCTGAATCCGAGTTAGGATATCAGAACCTGGACATAACTCCGGTATGACAGTACTCACGGCCAGAGCTGTGGAGTAAGAGTTGAAAATGTTCATACGGAATTCCTTGAGTGCCTTTTTGAAGACGACATCCACCATCGTGTCTTTTTTACTGTCCTCTGTGTCCAAATCACTGATCTGTGAAACATTAGGTAAGACATTCCTTCAGAGATTGCTCTGACCATAGATGGCACTGATGACTATTGGGCCTAGACCTGTTCTGTATTAACAGCAGAAATCCAATCAAATCTTATCTGATCCTGTAACAAATCGAGCTCTCTCTATATTTAGGATCCATTTTTATTGTTGAACAAATGGAACACTCTGAGTCAATCCAAATCTGAATTCAATTATTATTCAAGTCAAAGCTCTATGACATCCCATCACATTATAAATAGACATATTTGGAGGCTTAATAATGTTATTTTCTCTGATACACATCTCATACTGGTTAAATAAATGTTGGAGGGTGTGAGTTCATCCATTTACTTGGAAATGCACAGACTATTATTTACTATACACTTAAATATATTTGAATTTATGTAAATGTGACCCCGCCAGGGAAAACCAGGCCAAAGTCTTTTTTTTTTTTCAAAATTTGTTTTTTTCAAAACAATGTTTTTGTGAATTTAAGTTTTGTTTTTGATCAAAATATGTACTCTGATAGATATCTGAGACTGTTATCTTTCATTTACAGCAATAATACTGAGTGGCTAAGTTTTGTTGCTAATGTCAGTGACACGATATTGACATGATACCTCAATAAATTGCCCAGTGACTTTGGCCTGGTTTTCCCTGGCGGGGTCACATATATTTCCACTCAAGTATCTCATGCTATGTCTGTGTTTAATTCTGTTTCTCCTCTTAGCTTAATATTCAGACAGCTGTGTGGGTTCATATCTATATCAGATATAGTTTAGTATTTATTCTCACTTTTCCACCATTTGCACCATTATATATCACTGATTTATTGAGGCCTCTTTGCCATTCCAGGTCATTGAGGTCTTTAGATCAGCAGCTTTTGGTTGTTCCTCGGTCTCGGCTCAAGCTCAGGGGTGACAGAGCCTTTGAGGTTGCAGCACCTAAACGCTGAAACAGCCTTCCATTGGACATTCGGTCGGCCCCCTCTGTTAGTTTTTAAAACAAGGCTAAAAACTTTTATTTTTATTGTTTGGCTTTTAATTGGTCATGCGTGTGATTTTTTGATATAGTGATGTGAATGTTTAATGTGTACAGCATGTTGGTGTTAAATGTGCTCTATAAATAAAAATTACTTACTTATCCATTTCCAATTAGTATCTTAATTTCTCATTGTCTAACAGAGGGTTTTTACTTCATCTTTGAGTAATCAGAAATGTCTTGCAGATGTGAGCACAGTAATTTTATGTAAAAGTAAACTCCTCCAATACAGCTTAGCAGTTAAGAGTAGCCTAGTTTTTAAAACAGACAAAATACTAAACCAGCATCAGCTGAGCTTTAGTTTAGGTATCTGTAAAGAAAGCATCTTTAGTTTCTAACATTTATGTAATAGTGCATCTCCAAAACGTGGAATACTGTGAAAACCTTCATTTATGTTCATAATTTAATTCAAAAAGGTCAACTCTCATATGTTTTATACTCATTTCACATTAAGTGACACCACTCAAGGCTCAATAGTGTAAAAAAGTCACTTTACATGTAATGAATATTAAATATATGACAGTTTACACCTTTTTGAATTAAACTGAACACAGACTTTTTCAGAGGATTTTTTGACATGGCTCTGTACATTGTTTTCATTCAGAAACAGAACACTTGGGGGAGTTGCAGACTGAGGAAAGTCAGAGCACCTTCTTCATAAGGAAATCATTCATGCTCCTGTAATCACTGGCACACGTGAGGATCTGCAGTGCATCGTTCTGCCACTGGGCGGGTTCCAGAGCCACGCTGCTGATCTTCACACTGCGGCGGCGTTTCACTTTGGGTGAAGGCTCCTTGTTCTCTTTAAACTCGCGCTGGCTGCTGAGGTCAGGGCTGTGAGGAGGGGACAGACACTCTCCTGCAGACACACACAAACAGGACGGGTCAACTCCCACACAGAGCACACACAGGAAATGCTGATTAGATCTAAAAGCCCTTTCCTCTCACCTTCAGCCATGAGGAGTGTAGTGTCAGCGTAATCTCCATCTAGAGTGTCACTGCCACACACCAGCCTCTCTCTGGAAGATTTCTTCTCTGCTTGCTTCGTCTTCCCCCAGAACCGCATCTTACCCCGAACCCTGGAGACAAACATATAATCACTGAGATACTTTCTCAAAACTAAAGCATTTTAGTTTGAAAAATTCCTTCATTAGGTGCACACACCTTGTATCTACACTCGCTGTCTGTTTCACTGATCATACAGCTGCACTGTGTACATAGTTCATCTGTTTCTCTGTATACTTTATTATCCTCCTTTCACCTGTTCTTCAGTGATCAGGATCCCACAGAGAAGCTATTATTAGGGAGGTGAATCATTCTCAGCACTGCAGTTACACTGACGTGGTGGTGGTGTGTTGGTGTGTGTTGTGCTGTGAGTCATCAGACAGTTTTTTAAACCTCAGTGTCACTGCTGAGGTGAAAATAGTGCACCAACCAAAACTATCCAGCCAAAAGCATCCTGTGACCACCTGTGAAGGACTAGAGGACAAACTGTGCAGCAGATGAGCTGCTGTCTCTTTACATGTACAAGGTGAAGCAACAAGGTAAGTGTGTCTAGTAGGGTGAGTGGACATACTGTAGTGTTTAAAATCTCTAGCAGCTCTGTTACATCTGATCCACTTGTACCAGTACATACTATCACACCACCACCACATCAGTGTCACTGCAATGCTGAGAATGATCCACCCAAATAATATCTGCTGTGAGTGGGGTCCTGATCATTGAAGAACAAAGTGAAAGTATAGAGAGAAACACGTGGACTAGCTTATAATTGTACTACAATGAAGATAGTGTAGATAAAGTAACCTTATATACACACAACAACAAAAACAATCATATATATATATAAATATCAACATAATATTGAGATCGTTCATGTATAAACACCTTCCATCTCCCTGTGAATTCTTTCTCAAGGTTTCACTCTTGCCGAGGTCTCCTGACGACATGGTTTTGTGCATCCTTTTTTGCTCCTCTGTGGATGTGGACGGCTGAAAGACGACAAAATACATTGTGATCAAACATAAAGAGATGATGTCATTTCCTGTTGGGGACCACCTTAAATTAAAAATAAAATAAAAAACAAACTACAAGAAAAATAAAAGCTCAACCATTTTTACTATAAGCTTCTAGGACTGCTTGGGGTTCACCAACATATAAAAAATTTTCAGCATCTTGTACCCAGAGTGAGGTTTTCTATTTATATTATTTGTACAAACTGATCTCTGATCAAATTCAAGTTCTCCTACTTTAAGTTAAAGCATCTTCTACAGAGAACAAACGTCTGCACATTTTAATCCACAATTAAGACTATTAACTGACATTTTGGGGGGGAAATGTGAAATGTGACCAGTGCAAAGTTTATGTCACATTTAATAGTGTGTTTATTTTTATTAGAACAGAAATAGAAACTGTGCAGCAAACTGTGCAGAAAATCTTATTTGTTCCCTGTAGATCAGGACATACTTTGCCCAACAAACTGTGCAGGGATGTCCAAACCTTAACAACACTGAGAATGAGGCTATGCTCACACTTTAACAAACACTATACATAATACATACAAATACAATGAGAGACAGAGTTTGTTATAAAAAAGTGATAGAACAAAGATGACGACATGGTGAGCAGAAATGAATGAATCTACAGGCTGAGGAAAGTGCCGAGGCGGCTGCTCCTCATGCTGAGGGGAGGCTCTACGGTGAGAAAGAGAGAAAAGGTTGGTGCCTAAGGCATGCAGTGATCATTATTAAGGCTGATGATATATTCAGTAGAATATGTGGTGAGCAGAGGTCTGGACTGTGGAACGCAGGCAACTTGAAGCTAGCATGGCTGTTACTCACTAATCTAGAACAATCATCAGAATGCAAAGCACAGTGTGGGTTAAAACGCAGAACATGTCATTTTTTACTTTTTTTTTCAGGGGGAAAACACACTTCCGAGACGGAATATCCAGATCTGTGTGGCTTACACTGGAATTTTTATCACCTGAAACAAAGTGACGCATCAAAAAATGAGAATATTGTGAAAAAGTTTATTGTGGTTCATGTTTTAAATTTTAAAAGGTGATCTGTCATATTTTAAATATTCATTACATGTAAACTGCCATTTCAAGCCTTTTTGTTTTAAGGATGATCAGTTTGACAGCTCATGAAAATCAGAAATCCAGAATTTAAAAATTCTGAATTTTTTAGAATTTTTAATTTGAAGTAAATTACTGTTCAGACAGCATCAACACACTTCATAAATGCTGGACCTTTTCCTCACATAAATTCAAAACATTAAAACAAAAATAGGCTGGAAATGTGTCACTTCATGTGTAATGAATATGAAATATATGACATCTGAAGTTTTTGAATTAAATTATTAAAACAAATGACTTTTTTCACAATATTCTGATTCATTTTTATGTTATCATTGTAAAATCTATTATAAAACTATATATTATTAGTTATTATAAAACTAACATTATATATATTTCCAAAACACACAATTTGATTTAACTGGACCTATAAGACAAATGCCAAAACACAATAAATGGCTGTTATGCACTGGTTTCACTGGAGACATGCGCAAAGAAGCAGGAGCTTACATGCAAATAAAGGATCTAATCTGACTGCCATCACAGATGAGGACGGTTTTCAAAAGGTGTTTCCCAAATTACAGCAAACTGTGCAGAATCTACAATGCTGCAGCTTTTTAAGTGGTGAGTAGAGAGGTCTATGAGGAGGTTCTGAGAGGTTAGCTGTAGAGAAAAGGCCTCGCTGTTGGCTGTGGGCCTTGGCTTGGGGGCAGCGCGGACCATTTTAATTACCATTTCAGAGTCACTGTGACAAGCCTCTAGTGTCCCCCCCTCTGAGTCCTGCTTGGGGAGGGGTGGGCCAAGAGACAGAGGGGTCTCATCATACTCTTCCTCCCCTGACTCCCCCTCCCCCGGGGCATTTGAACCGCGGGTCAGGAAGTCTGAGCGTGTCCGTGCCATGCGAGCTTTTTTATGGCCCGGTCTGCCAACCTGATCAACCAAACAATAACAACACAAGTATAAAACTGCTCCTCTGACAAAGCGCCTTGTGTAGAGGTGTTTACCATGTGTGTGTGTGTTCCTGTGATCCAGGATGCTCTCATCTTCCAAGATTATATTACATTACAAAAATGAACACAAAGGCAAAAATAATACATTTTTTGAGGCTTTGGAAAGGTTACACCTAGTTGGTGTGTCCTAGTGGTGTCAAGTGTGAGATTACGGCTTATTTTTCTCACCTCACGACCTCTCGGTCCTTTCAGAGATTTGAAATCTGAGGGGACGGCCTCCTTCTGAACTCCTGCTGATTTCCCTTGACTGGCAAATTCCTTTTCAAACCTGCAAGGCATTCAAATTGTTATGTTTTCCACGAAATGAGCGTCTAGGTAAAGAGATGAACAATGGAGCATGACAGCACCCTACAGAGGAGTCAACAACTTCACACTCACTTCGAGAAGGAAGCCTTGTCCTTGGGCGAGAAAAATATATTCCCGGGCCTCTCTGCCATGTTGATGTTGACACTTGGCACTGGGAGCTTCCTATGTGGGCTCCCTCTGGCTGCACCATCTCGAGACTCCAGGGTCAGTTTTGGGGCCCATCCATCCGGCACGGTGCGTTTGTCTTTTGGCCTCTCC
This sequence comes from Crenuchus spilurus, assembly GCA_036984385.1. Lineage (NCBI taxonomy): Eukaryota > Metazoa > Chordata > Actinopteri > Characiformes > Crenuchidae > Crenuchus > Crenuchus spilurus. The sequence goes on along the minus strand of BRDA01013464.1, from coordinate 143,384 downwards.
CTCACTGTGGAAGGAGTGGCCTGTTTGCTTGGAGTCTGTGGGGAACCTGAAATGAGATCTGGCTCAGGCTGGGCTATGGGAGCAGGCCCTCTGTCCATGATGACTGAGCTTGGCCTCTCTGCTGTTCCTCCAGGGCTTTCCATCCTGCTCTGTTCAATCCTCTGGAGGGCCTCGCCCCTCTGCTTCTCAAACATCTCCCGCTCATACTGGGCAAAGTACTTGCGCTGTTTCTCCAGGATCTCCTTCTGCTGGCGGATCTGCTCCATCATCTCCTTCTCATTCTGTTGCCGCTGCTGTTTTCGTCGCTCCTGTTTCTCCTCATTCAACTTCTCCAACCTTTCCAGCATGGCTAGACTGCTGCCACTGTCTGCTTGAGCTGGGCTGGGGGGCTCGCTGGTTTGAGCAGAGCTGTCTCGCACTTCTGGCAGCTTGAAGCTTCCTTCGTTCAGTAAGGTTTCTTTCTGCATGCTAATGACCACCACCACAGGCCTGCGGGAAGACTCTCTTCTCTCCGTTAAAGACTTTGCAGGACTCCCTGGTTGTGCAGCAGAGGATGCCGTATCCATGCTAGGCTTTGTGACTATAGAGGTGCCCTCTACTTGAGGGATGTAGAATGTTGGAAGAGAGTTCTCCAGTTTTGGAAGCACAGGCTGAACGGCTGGTTCTTTTTTAGGACTTTCACTTATCAGAGACTCTGGAGGAAGAACAGATTTGGGGCTGCTGCAGAATGACTCTTCTGGTACTGAAGATGGAGAGCCAAGATCCTCAGTTTCAGCATATGGTGCCCTATCTTTGGGATAGTCATCCATGCTAAGCAGCTCAAAACTGCCTTTGGAGCTCTGACTGTCTGGAGTGCCCTGTGGTGACTGGACACCTTCACTGGGCAGCTCAATGGACCAACGTCTCTCCTCGAACTCCTGTGTGGAACGCACCTTCAGCAGCTCCAGGCTAAACTTTGCTTGCTCCAGCTCCCGCATCCGCCGGCTCTCTCTCTTGGCCCGTGTCTTCTGGTTGGAATCGTCCAGTGTCCGTGCCCTCTCTCTGACCACCACCTGAGCCATCCCTCGTGCTGCTGTTTCATCTTCTCTTCTCACCTCTTTGTCTCTCTCCTGCATCTCCTCCAAGGCCTCGCTGTATGGCTCCTCCAGAGAGGCCTGTGCCTCACTCATGTGCTGGAGGCTCCTCTCTCGCTCTTCATAGGAACGGTCCTCCCACGTGCTGAGGTCAAGACCCATGATCTTCAGCTTCTCTTCCTCTGGAGATGGGCTTAACTGTCCATTCGGCAAATGAGTGTCCTTCAGCTTCTGCTCTCTCAGATCTCTGAACCTACAGATTTGAAATAAACCAAAAAGGCTTTCTGCAGGCGACAGACTGCATACATTCTCACCATAAAACTGAATAAAATACATTCAAAAGAAAGCTTTTATCTAACAAATTCACAGAATTTAACAGCACTCAAGCCAGTCGATGTGGACCTCTGAGGCAATTGTAAACTTCCCCCCAACACACTGCTCCTACTTAGTGCAGTGTTTGTGTAATATTAGCAATGAACGAATCAGGAGATTTCTGCTTGGCTGACTACCAGTAAGATTTGGGCATGAAGAAGCTTAGGTTGTGGACTGATCCATTCTATTTTAGAGTCCAACAAACTGCCTGTATTATTAAGCAATATGCTTAAACAAAGCAGCCCTCTGTAGTGAGGGCAGTGGCTTACCTCTGCCTAGTCAAATAGCCTCTGCATGCTGCCTGGAGCAGAATGACCATGTGTCGTTGCTGGAGGTAGTGCGTCCTGGCCTTGTGGCTTCTCCAGGCTGCCTGGATCGTGAGAGCAGCTCGCCCCCGGCGATAACAGCACACTCTCCAGTTCCTCTGGATTACCAGTGCTGCTTCCCTCCATAATAAGTATCTGCGGCGCTCCCTGAATCCTCTCCAGGCCGACTGAATAAACACTGCTGCTCCCTGCTGGACATTACGATCATACTCCAACTGTTCGTCCCGCTGCCTGGTCTGGCAGGTCCTCCACCAGTCCTGCATGTGAAGGTAAGGGACAGTAGACTTTTTAGAGTTTGTAGTTATAAATGAATGGCTTGTTATAAAAAATCTTAGAAAATAAACATCAAAACCTGAATATTCTGCTGTAATGTTAAGAGAAACGCAAAAACAAAACGTTTTGAAGTTAATTGATTTTTTCACCACTTTGACATTATAATAACACTTCAGTGAATAGTTTATTCAGGCTTTCAATGCCAATAACATTCACACACACTATTTATACTTCACAGGTCCTTCTTTATTTTTGTTCCATCAAGAAGAGCTCTTTATACCACCAGACCTGTTTCTGAAGTTATTGAGCAGAAACATTTCCTAAATGACCCAGAAAACTAAAGTTATAAGAATTTGTTTCCTGGCATCCACATGGATGTTTATCCAGAACAGAACATCCTGTGTTGTTTGGGTCTCTGTGGCAGAGGGATAGTAACAGTACCTGTATGAGGCATGCAGCTTGTCTCATCCTACAAAACTGTTTCCTTTCCAGTAAGGCTCGGAAACGACGCTGGAGTCCCACAATCCTCCTTAGCACCTCCTGATGGAGCAGGTCCTGCAGCCGCTGGCGCTCCACCTCACGTAGGAAGACCTTTCAGACACACACACACACACACACACACTTATACAAAATACATTCCAACCTGCATTCCCTGAGAACACTACTTATGACAGTGAGCTACAGGTATCAGAGTAAACTACATATCTTTGGTATATGTTGTAATTAATGCCAGTTGTTTGTTTTTTGCTCCTTTTCCTTCTTAACTACTTAAAGTCCCAGACAAATCACACTCTTAGACTTATTATACACAGACTGCAATACAGTTATTCTGCAATATACAACAGTTATTACAGAGCTCTGACTTATCGTTTGAGTAGAAGGGTGTAAAAGCAGTGTGCACATGTGAGATTTGGCCTTTAAGGATTAAAGAATGTATTTTTGAAGCTGTTTTAGCCAAATCTTAGAATTAAAATTAAATGTATTAAATATGTATTCAAGAATTGCAACATTTTATAAATGTGCCATTTCATGCATATTACTCAAGTTTAGGATCATACCATGGTGTGGCCCACTTGAAAGCCATCAGGTGTGAGGTCCCTCTGGCAGAGGTAGCTTCTGATGCACTCCTGGTTGGGCCGTAGATCTTCTGGTAACATCACATGAAAGTGACGAACAAAGTCCTGATGGGAGAACAAGAGGATAAATAGAAGCATTAATAGAACATTTGTCTACCTCAAAAGAGCATCACGAAAGGATTTAAACAGACTTGTGCTGCCACGTGGCCTAGCAGTGGATACGAGGTATATTCAAAGCAGCTAACATCACTGGAATAACATTTATCTCATCCCAGAGGAGAACACCAACTCCTTCTCTGCAGATCGTAGGGGGTGGAAAGCAGGGGAAACAGATGTTTTGTGTATGTAATTATTCCAGGCCACATTCATGACAGACAATAGAGATGCTGTGTAGAGGATCAGACTGCCAAGGTGAGTACACTGTCCAGAAATTCACCAATAAAGGCTACACCCCACTCATATGCTGGGGGGAGTTACTGGAGAAGAAGACAGTTTCATTCAGTTAAGTAGTCACTTGGCCACGAGGCAGAGGGGACTTCCAACAGCAAAAAAACCTCTTAACTAATAGTTCCAGTGGTAAAATCTGTCTAAACCATCAACAAAAGCATTATTAAATAACTTATTACATTATTATATAATAATTATTAAATTAATTGTTTATTGCAATTATTATAAACAATACATTACATCATTCACTGAAAATTGATGTATTTATTGTACTGTTGCTCTTGACGGCATTAAGTGACTCGAGGTTTATTTCACAATATATTTTTGTATGAAAAGTAACAATAATTTTCAAGAGCAAGAGGAACCATTTAAATTTATGTCACCTACATATTTAAGTCATCAAGCACCAAGAAACGATGGTAATAATAACACAAAACTTGCTGACCACACCTAAGCAATGAAGAGGTCAGACTGGAAACAATGATTTCAGCCTTGGATACCATGGTCACAGATGGTCACAGGAAATGACATAACTCATATACACCCTTAAACAGAGGGAAAAGTGAATGGCTCATGCTAATAATCTTCCTCTGGATATTCTCGGACTGTGTCAATCAAAATGTGTGTGTGTTTGCTTGTTTTTGTATTTTTTCAGGACAGAACGTATTGTAGAAAAACAAGGACCTGATTTTAAATCAGCAGCACTAAAGCAGGGGTGCCAAATCCTGGTCCCAGAGATCTACCACCTTGAATAGATCCAAAAGATTACAGTTGCTGCTAAACTCAGCAGGGTGATCGAACTCAAAGACCAGGATGAGCACAACTGGTGTACAGTATTTCTTATTGGTTACTGAGGTTAAAGTTAGATGTAAACAATTTCTGTTTATACTAGTGCAGCTCCAAATATTAGAATATTGTGAAAAAGTTTGTGTTCATAATTTAATTCAAAAAGCTAAACTGTCATAGACTTTATATTCATTACGCATAAAGTGACATGTTTCAAGCCTATTTTTGTTATAGTGTTGTTGCTGTTTGTATAGTAATTTACTCATACTCAATTAAATATTCTCATAATTTGAAATTCTGGATTTTCATTCAGTGAACCTAAATAAAACGTTTTTTTTAATGACTGAAATGTCACTTTACATGTAATTAATATAAATATGTTGAATTGAATTAAATTATTAAATTAACACTTTTCAAATGTATTAAAATGTTTTCCACAATATTCTTATATTAATTGCAGTAGAAGACAGTACTGAGCAGCACTTGAGAAAATCAGATTTAACATTAATACAGTAAGTAGTGATTTTATGACTTTATGTAAAAAAAATATACTCCTTATGTCAGTTTAGTATTATTAGCAGTCAGGGGCGGATTTGGAAGTTCTGGGGCACCAAGCAATGTTATGTCTGGGGACCCTGATCAAACAAATTCTTTTTATAGTTATGGTTATGGTGCAGTGCGGGCTTGAACATAAATTATTATTATTAATTATTAATAAATATTAATACTTTACTTAAACATTATTATTCACAATATATTATTAATATTCATAATATATTATAACTAGTTAATATTAATAATATACTAATAATAACTATTAATCATTATTAATAAAATTCATATTAATCATTAATAAAATCCAAATAAATTATTACATATTAATAAACTGTCAAAACCATGTAGCATAAAATGATCACTCAATTCTGTGCTTCACCTTGTTAATCAACTTCAGTCCAATTCATTACCACCAATGGTACACTTTAGTTTGGACTGTATGGTCAATAGATGTCATTTACATAAAATTATACATATATTTTTTTAGTAAAAATAAGCAGAAATTCTGAATTATTTTGACAGTAGTTAAACATCAAGGCATGTAAATGGTGGCTTATGACAGACTGGCAGATGCACGCACACAGACTCAAACATTAATGTTTTAATATGAAACTGATATTAAAATACATCCAGCTGACGTGACACAGGCAGAACAAACATCCAATATCTTAACAAATTACAGTGCCTGCTGAACACGGACTGTGGGCCAACTTTATAAACGCCAGTTTACAAGTCCACACACTGTTTGATGGAGTGATAGCGGTGAAGGCCAGTCAAGAAATGGCAGAGCCAATCGATGAGCTTGTGGGCGGTCTAAAAGGTAAACTGGCTTCAAGATTTCCATGGGGTCCTATTGCTCGACATGTCTTCATTTAATATAGGGTAACACTGTTTTTGGACAGAAAAATCTGCAGAGAATCAAAACTGCCTTTTAAAAAGTGCAGGGGATGTGTCCCCCGTCACCCCCATTACATCCGTGGTGTACGGTATCTCTTTAGGGTCAAATAACAAAAACAATTATACGTTTAGTTGTTTTTTATTTTTTATTTGCCAACCTCTTTTGGCCAGCAGGGGACCCCCTGATCTCTGGGGCCCCATGCAATTGCGTGGTTTACGTGCTTAAGTCCAGCACTGTTAGCAGTTATCATACAATAGTTAGTTTGGTTAATCAATAAGTAATTGTGTTATATTAAGCATGTTGGTGCAATTTTACAAACTCATGGGAAGGCTGATGAGGAGAAGCATCTAGAAGCAAACATTGTTCTTCAAACTAGCTCAACACGATGTCGGCTGCTTTTTCAAAGCACTGGTTAATTTTTACTGTAAATAATCTAATCAAATTTGGCTGTTCAGTATGATTGGACTGTTCACTCTTTCTTTTTCAGACTGGTGAGATGGATGACCTGACTGCTCCTGTGGTTATTACAGATTGCTGTACTGAGAGAAGATGCTGACAGGGGAGGCAGCTGCATAGTTGCAGAGCTTTCAAAGAAAGAACTGAGCAAAAACTCAAGATACTTAAATACAATCGTTCTGGCTGCTGTTTCTCACTATATGTGCTAATCAAACACACTTTGATTCACTTGGCTTTAGCAAATGAACAAATTAACTTGGGTGTGTGGCCCAGCAAAGTCAAAGTCTTTTAAAAGTACCCTGTGTGCAATACACACACCTACGCTTCCACTACAATGTGCCTTCTTCCCTTTATGTGCTTAGTTTAAGACATAAAGGACATATAGCACAACCTTATACCTTAAAACGGTGCATTAGCATTTAAATACCTGGAAAGTGTACTTGGTGCTGTATCCCGATTGTCTGATGCGTACAGTCTCCAGCATGCCTGTGTAGCGAAGCTGCCGTAGCACCAGGTTGTCATTAAACCGCAAGGGCAGCTAACAGGAAGAAGAGACAGAGGAAGAAGAATAAGAATATCAGTGCATGTAAAAAAACAGTATATTGTGAAACAATTTCATGTTCATAATTTAATTTAAAAAGTGTTCATAATTTTACATTCATAATACATAAAGTGTTTTATAGGCTTATACCTAATAAACATACATCCAGAATATCAAATTATTAGAATATTTAATTAATTAAACTGAATATGTGAGGGGTCACAGAAACCCGTCTTTCAGCAAATTCACTGAATAGTTTGCTGAACAAAAATAACTTTTTTGATGAGTTTAAGTTTTGTTTTTGATAAAAACATACACCATGATACATATAAGTTAACTAATGACTTTGGCCAGGTTTTCCCAGCCAGGGTCACATATAGCATTTACAGTATCAACATTATAACACAAAAGGCTTGAAATATGTCACTTTATGTGTGATTAATATAAAATATAAAGGACAGTTCAGTTTTTTTAATTAAATTATGAACATTTACTTTTCAACAACATTCTAATTTCTGGAGATGAACTAAGTCGGGCAACATGAAGGTAACATACAATACACAGGCTGGATATGCAAAAATACCTTCTCTGCATTTGATCGGATGCATTTCACAAAGTAAGGCTCCGACTGACCAAGAGTCTCCATTAGCTTATTAAGAGATGCCTTAAGAGAGAAAAATAAAACACAAATAACTCAGTACACCATGTGACCGACATCAGCTGCATTAAACCACAAGACAGGCTTAATTTCAAGTGTGAGATCATTTTTTAAATGTGTCATATTTAGAGCTTGTTTTAAGCAAACTTCTGTTCAGTTGAAATCATTTGAAAACTCCAGTTGTCCTTTAAATTGTATTAAGGATTTGTTAAAAAAATAAAGTTTATTCCACTGATGCTTGCTGTTTGAGTGGGTTGAGAGAGGTTCAAGTAATTTTGTATTTTTCACAGAAAATGTTGGGATAATTGGGTGACTATGGGCTTAGCCTTGTAGCTCCAGGTCTACAGCAATCAGCCATAACATTAAAACCACCTCTATAATGTAGGTCCTTGTATGGCCAAAATAGCTCTGACTCATACAGACAGGGACTACACAAGACCTCTGAATGTGACACGATTTTGTTGTATCTGCCAATTTTCAGCATCAGTGTTGGAAATAAGGAACGAGACGTGTAGTGTCACATAATCAAAGAACAGTGATGTGGTGCCTGGGGCGCCCCGCGGCACTAAGATAAGCATCACATCAGATTTTTTTAATCTTTCGCCTAGACACATCCTACAACATGTTCCTTAGTGTTGTCCAATAGGAGGACGGAGTGTTCTCTGGTGCACACACAAGAAGAAGAGAGAGAGAGGCTGCAGCTGCTGCTGTCAGGTGCATCAACAACACTCTTTGAAGGATAAACAGCCCATACTGTTCTCTTTGTAACACCCAGGAATGGGTCCACAGTCATCTTCTCAGCTGCCAGCATCACACACAGCACTTCTGTAGCCATGACTGATAGTTTCTTGATCTGGACCTGATGATGACTGGTTGGCATCAAACATGTTGTGATTCCAGGTGATGAAGTTTTGTCACTATGCAGCCCCAGCTGTGTGTTCTGCTGCCTTTTTGTCATAGCCACTATTAACACTGTATACCAGGAACACCACACAAGACCTGTCATTGCTGGAGATGATCTGACCCAGTCATCGAGCTATCACAATTTGCCTTTGTCAACACAGCAACTTTAATATTTGACTATTCGCCTGCTGTTATATGCCACCCCTTGACAGGTGCCACTGTAATGAGATAATCAATGTTATTTACTTCATCTGTCAATAGTTTTAATGTTGTGGTGATGAGTGTATACTCAAGAAGCAGAATTTGGACTCCATGCATGCCATGGCAGATTAACTGCATCTGGTACAAGTGAAAAATTCTGTAAATTAGACTTTTTGCTGAACCTTTCATTTCATAATAAATGGACCAACAGAAATGGCCCACAATTACTTGTAAAACTACCTTCTTACATTAATGCACATTCAGGTTAAAAACGTTCTCCACCTGCATAAAGTCAGAGATAAGATTTTCTTACAACAAAAACAGCACAAGTGTTGTGAGCCAGATCTAGCCAGCTATCAGTGTGGACTGGTGTTATTTATGGTCTATCAGCTGAGGCAGAACTGAATTTGAACAAAGGAATTGGGCCACACTGCTCAGTCTGGCCCCACCTTTGGGCCAGTGTGTGTGTGTGTGTGCCAATGTCTGGACTAAGAGAGGAAGCCTATTTTGGTGGTCAGGAATTCACTTTCTCTTCTCCCAAAAAGAGAGCAATCAGCCCCACAACAGGATGTGGGAAGTGAAGTCATCCACACATTTGTGCAGGCCTGCTGCCAGAGGCTGCGTGGCTGCATACAGCCGGGGGTGTTTATGGCTCTCCGCCTCTCCCTCGGTCGCTGGTCCACAGGGGAAAACACGAACCATCACCATGAGGAATCGGAGACAATTCTGTATTCTCGCCTCCAAGTAAACTCTGCAGCTCAGACTGGGGCTGATAACAGATCACCTCATCCAATGTGGAGGACTGGCTTTAATCTGTCTCTGATTACCCACTTAATGAGTTCATGCACTTTCTAAGCGGCCACGGATGTTGCTATTGAACACCATAACAAATAACCTAACAAAAATATTCATTTTATACTGCAGTTTGAGAAAACTCTGATGTAACTGTTAAATAAATGAGAAAAATAACATGCTGTAGACAGAAAAGGCATATTTCCACTTTCTGTTCAATAAGGAAAAACCCCAGACATGATGTAATTAATGGTGGTGCAGATAAATATGAGCTAATTGGGGAGAAATGTGGTGAGACAAGTACAAAAACACCAGCAATAGTGCAAGAGAGGGGAGTAGAAACACTAACCTGAAACTGGGCACTAATACTTGGAGGTTTCTTCTTCTTGTGGAGGTGCAGCAGCGACTTGGTGATGCGGTCATGCAGGGTCAGGTTGCTCAGGTGCTTTAGAGACTTCACATCCAGAAGATGCTGCAAGCAAATAATATAAACACAGTTGAAAAGGCACAGTTCTAAATCACATCATAATAAGGTCAGGAGGCTCATAATCACCTTTGGAAGGCTGGGTCTCATCTTGTAGTTTTTGTTCCTCCTTTGGGTATAAAAAGTAAAGGTTAGAATGGGCTCTACTGGCAGTGTTTGACATACAGTCATTACATTTGGAGCTGCTGGGGGTTAGGTTCCTTGCTCAGGAGCACTTACGTCATGTCCTGCCACAGGATCACACCGGCAACCTTCCAATCCCCCTAACCACAAGGCTACAGCTGATCCCCGTTCATAAACTTTTTACTAGTACTGTTATCTATCAAAATAAAACTGTGAACAACATGTAGGCTTCTGAATGCTGCAGCCTTTAGCAATTTGACATGTTTTTGATTTTCACTGATGACAGTATGTCAAAGTGTCAGAAACTTCATTAAAAAAAACACACTGGCTCCAAACCTCGTCACTCAATTAACTACATAAGCCTTGTAGCTCCAGCAGAAAACTAAATGTAACACTTTATTTGGATAGTAAGCTTTTCATACTTTTAGATGTTTACCCTGTACTTACTTCACATTCAATCAATTATGTATTAAGAGTCAACTTCACTTTGAGTTACTATAACCTGACCCTAAACTCAACCTCAATCCAGAACCTAAACCTAATCTAAACTTAGAACCTGAACCCAAGCCTAACCTTAACCACAACCTCAACCTAAAAGCTAAAACTAACCTCAATCTAGAACCTGTATCTAAAGTCCAAGATCTAACTCCAATCAAAATCGAAAATCCAACTCCAACACCAATTCCAATCCGAACCCAAGTCCAAGATTCAAATCTAATCCAAATCCAAGACCTAACTCCAACTCAAATCCCAGTCCAATATCATTGAGTTTCACTTCAACTGAGAATTATGTATTAACTAACTTACACTTCATTCATGTCCCATTTGTAGATTTTCATACTTTTCGAATGATAGGTTTATTTCAC